>VXAX01001071.1:1427824-1454382 GCA_013399835.1 Leptocoma aspasia | reverse complement strand
TTTTAATTATAATTATAAAATTTAATTGTAATTCATAAAAATCTGGCTGGCTTTTAATTAAAAGCCAGCCAGATTTTTAATGAATTAAAAGCTGTTTTTACTCTTACCTGATCATTATCCATCTCCTGCACAAAAAAGGCCTCCCCATTGTCTCCTAGTTTCATGTGCAAATCTACAGCCTCTCCATTAATTTCTATGTCAACCTGGAAGGAAATAAATATATTATCATACAAAAAGAAAGTTAGTCCTGCTGCTGGCACTGGGCAAATGCTTCTCAGGGAAGTGTAGGAAACATAATAAACAGGAAATAGTGACCTACTCTGTTTTTTTTCAGTACCCCTTCACAATCAATTAAAAAAATGTTTTTCTAACTTGCTCAGCTCATTGACACCTTGCTCCTCTACTCAGAAAGGTTTATAGTCATTACATAAAGTTCTGAATCTTTTCAAATGTAATTCTGAATGCAGCACTTGCCACAGAAATCTATTTGCTCTTTTAATTCATAGCCTATTTTTTAATTGTGCTAGAAGTACTTCCAAATGCAAATTCTTAATATGTTGTCTTTCAAATTCATTAAAGAGATTTGTCTTTACACTATGAGAAGCACAAATGAGATATAGGAATTCCTTTCTGATCTAATTAAGAATTGAACAATGCTCATGCTGACTTTAGGATCTTTCTGCTGAAAATTCGAGCTACATTGGAACCTAGACTCTATGGAGTGAAAAATTACTTCCTAAAATAATCTGTCACACTGGTAACTTCACATCTGATGCACTGCCAGGTCACTCAACCTAGTTACATTTATTTCAAGGTCCTCACTGTTTTTTCTAGCTTCAATTAACCTCAAGGTTCTATTATTTGAAAATATTACTTCACTAATATCTCCCTTTTTGGAACTATCATTGAACATGCCATTGAACATTGAACAAAGAAAGGGGTTTTAGTGAGTCACTAATGAAATCTAGTATAGGTTCAAATTAGCACATTTGAAATTTTGCTTTATTGAACAAAAATATTACAAATCTCATGGCTAGTTTTGTTTTCTATTATAGTCAATGTCTTACAGGTCATGCTCTGAACTGCAAGAATTATTAAGAACCATTAAGAACCAAGACTGAAGCTTGTCTTAATTCAGGCTTTTTATAAAGGGTGTCTAAAGGAAACCTCAACTAGCAGACCAAAGAACATTCAGTAACTTCCATGCTGTAACAGTTAACTCACAGACAGGACATACAAAAATAGTCACATTTTCTTACCACTTTCTCCCTGGAACGCAGAACTCCCATCTTCCCGAAGCGAACGTGGAAAGGGGAACACTGAAGATTTCCATCTGGCTGACGTACAACAATTATATCTATACATCCTGACAGTGTGGCTGGGTTTAGACCCTTATAGAGCTCCTTCACAGTTACAAACACTTGCCCTGCTAACTGTCCAACGTAATTCATGGTTTGGACCTGAAAGGCAAAAGGTAGAACAAATTGGATTTTGATCCCTGCTTTGTATTTTAGAGACATTTCAGAGATGGGGTATTCTCCTGTTTCACAAGTTGACAATTTTGTACAAAATCGGGATTTCCTTATTTACAGCATGTTTGTAGAGTGGTATTAAAAGACAAAAGGGATCTTGTAAGTCAGAAAATTGTAACAACTTCCAAAAGTTCATTAAACTCAGTTGAATTCAAAACCACTGTCAGACTTTGAGACTCTGAAGCTCGATAAATGTCTCCAATTATCTCTGCAGAGAAAAGCATTACTTCCAGAATAACACCTCCTCCTAGCATTTACTGTACCCTCAACACCAGAAATTCTTTTCTGGTGTATTTCCACAGGCTTTTAAGGGCAGGGCAAGTGAATAGCTTTGAGCATATCTAATTTTACACGACACTAAAGGCAAACACTATTTTCCCATCTTACAGTGATTTCTCCCATTAAAAGGTTATTATAATGCATTTAGACAATAGATATGCATTAAGGTTGAACAAGCAACCTTAAACCCAGAGCATTTGAACATTGTTTCCTAATGCAACTTACTGTTCTTGTTTCAAACAGCCTTTTCAAACAGTATCTGCAGTTATTAAAAATTACACTTATGCTGATGGTTAAAGTGATTTGCTTTATTTCCCCTCCTCATGCATTTATTTAGCGTTTTCCATATTATTAATACACATCCTGTTTAATATATTTAGTCTCCCAAAAATGACTAACATGCATATTCAGACATGCTTAAAAGATAAGTAAGTCTTTCAATGGCTCTCAAAATATGAGTGAATTTAATCAGATACCTTCCTGAACAGCATAGGTTTTAAATATTCCAGTGTCTATTGTTTTCACTATTTTTCCAGCACCTCTTACAGATTCCAAGATACTGGTTTCATCAAAGTCCTTGTGCACGCAGGATACAGCATAAGACTCACATACAAGTTCTTTGCTAGGTTGTGCTACAGCACCTGGACATCAATAAAAGAGCCAGTTGCAGGGAAGGCAATGCTGAAACTCCCACTGATGATGATGAGAACTGAGCTCAGAGCCTGAGACAGTCACTACACAGCAGCAGCATCTGCTACAACAGAGACTCTTTCAGCTGTGTTCTTTCATAAACAACAGAAAGATGTATGAGAAGCTATAAAATGGCTCCAAATTTTAACTGTGATTTACATTTATAAACAAAAGACTATTTAAAGAATACCATGAAAGCACTAGAGTAAAATAAAGATCGGAAATTTAGGAAATACTATAATTAAGGCAGTTTTCTTCTATGCATTGCTGTTCTAGGTGAACTAATGTTCACCTGTGGTTTTTTTTTCACAAGTCTCTCCACATTGTGTGGACTGAGGTTTTGCTTTCTTCTCTGTTTCTGTTGCAACACATAAGTCAGGACACAAAATGTGCTCTGAAGGAAGAATTATTTATGGTAGTCATCACTACATTGTCCCTGAAAAGTAATCATGTCAGTAACCATCTGACAACTGGGAAGCAGAATCACAAAAAGATTAAGACTAAAGCTAAGCACTAACTTAAAAAAATTTCTGTTTGATTTTCTAAGTATTCAGTGTACAAGATGTTGCCATGGTTTAACCCCAGGCAGCAACAAAGCACTGCGCAGTCACTCGCTCACAACCCATTCCCCATCCTAAGCAAGATGGGTGAGGGAATCAGAAAAGTCAAAGTGATAAACTTCATGGGCTGAAATAAACACAGTTTAATGGGACACAAAGGGGAGAAAGTAATAAAAATTATAATCATAAATTATAATAAGAAGAACAAAAGAATTTCAACAAAACAAGTGATTTCAAGAATTTCAACTAAACAAGTGATGTCCAATGCAATTGCTCACCACCCACCAATTGCCAGCCATTCCACAAGCAGCAGCCCATGGCCAGTTTCCTCCCCCAGTTTATATTCTGGGCATGATGATCTACAGTATGGAATATCACTTTGTTCAGTTGGGATCAGCTACCCTGGCTGTGTCCCCTCACAACTTCTTATGCTCCTCCAGCCCTGTCACTGGCAGAGCATAAGCCACCAAAAATCCTTGACATAACGTAAGCGCTGCTCAGCAACACCTAAACCAGCAGTGTGTTAACAACATTATTCTCATCCTAAATCCCAAACATAGCACTATACCAGCTACTAGGAAGAAACCTCTTCTCAGCCAAAACCAGGACAGATGTTAACTAATGGAAGAATAATCCCTACACAATGTTAGAGAAGTGAGGGCTGTTTCTGCACAGCCCTCAATTCAGGCATCCAGAAAGTGCCACCTACTGAAAAACCAATACACAAAAACTTCATGGCAATTACATTCCTTTCTCCAGCACTGAACTGGTATCAGCACTTCTGGGCTCCTATTATACACTAGAAACATCACCTTCCTGAATGCAAATCTAGTGGCAAGCTGTTTCATAGGGAACAGCACTTGAAACTCACACCACACCCTACGCTGTGTCACAGAACAACAGGCTGGAACAGACCTCTAAAGGTCACCTGGTCCAAACATCTGCCCAAGGCTGCCCAAAACCTTGGTCCTGCAGAGTTCTCAGTGTCTTCAGGATGGAGATTTCTCAGCCTTTCTGCCCTTCTGATCCTATGTATCCCTGTCCTCACAGAGGAAATTTTCCCCACCATACCTAATCTGACTTTCCCTTGTTCCCTATACCTCCAGGGTGGTAGGTATAAGCAAACTTTTAAAATTACCCATTGGCTGTGGAAAAATGCTTCAGTTTTTACTGGGGATTTTTGCAACATAAAGCACAAAACCAAACACATTTCTTATTGAGCTAAATTAAATGCAAAGACAGCTATAGTTAGGGTCAAAATTACACAATATAGTTCACCCCAGGTAATGCTTGGTCTGCTGAAGTAACAAAATTTCTAGATGCAAAATAGACATGACTTCCTTGGTGAAGGAGCTGCTGGGACAGTATATAAACCCCACTGTTTGGGAGAGTTCTGGGCAGACAATCCAAATATGAGGACTCACACATCCTCTTTACAAGTTACACCAGCTGGGCTCCTAAAATCCTAAACAGAGAATTTTGCAACTATTCTTGCTCACAACAAATCTTAGCTTCTCTGCCTGCCTTGTCTTTGGACACAAAGATTATTTTTATACCCACAAATTAAAAAAGCTGGACACCATCCACAAGCTGTGAGGCCAAACAGCTCAGCACAGCTTGCTTCCATACAGTGGAAATCTCTTATCCCTTAAAAAGTGCCACGTTCAAACTGTGAGCTGGTGATGGACACTCCTCTCACGCTAGGCTGAACCTGGCATGTGCAACAAAGTCACTGTGGAATTAAAAGACAGACTGGGAGACTGATCACATAAACCCCACTTCCCCAAGAAACTTACAAAAATGGGTTTATTTTTCAAATGTAGGGAACAAAAGATGCTGTAGTTAAAATGGGGAAGAGTTCAGAAACTGGACTCTGATGGTTGTAGGCCCTCTATCCCACCTTTTATACGTGCCAACCAAAGCTGAGATTGTTTGGAGTCTGAGGTTTCCAAGTTTGTACTCAGAACCTAAAGTTGATCCATGCCATGTCAGCACTCCAGGAAACGAACACTCCTCAAACCCCAGAGGGACTGGATGTGGTTTTGGAGCAACACTTCACTCTGGCCAGTCCAAGAAGTCTTTCACTGACTGACCAAGCAGCAGCAACTTCAGCAGTAAACACGAATTTACATCATGGGTCAAACCTCCAGTGCCTGCCTGTTCATTATACTCAGTTTAGTAAAACTCTTGTTCTCGTACCATGCTAGTGGACACAGCACAGAATATTTTTTTGTGCTGGGAAAATTCAAAATCCTTTGATCTAAGTGTGCAAGTGAGAATAGTCTGTACTGCTTCTGTCAGGATTCTCAAACCTTTTGAGTTTTGTTCTTTGCCAGAAGAGATTTCACAGCTCTACATTTTGCATCTATTATAAAATTAAAGGTATTTTCTAGTATAATTTTTAATGTAAATCTAACTAGCATCACCTTCCAGAAAGCCTAGAAAATTTCCAACTCTTTTGATTGTTACAGACAGCAGCAATTTTTTAGAATTTATCATCATATGTAAAAATAAGTAAAAAATAAATAGCTGGTGATCTCCCTTATTACTTAAGGAATGTATTCACTTAGCAAAGAATGACCTAACAAAATAAATTCTTTAAAGTCCACTCTACTGGATGACACAGTAAGATCAAACACACTGTCATCTAGATAATCCACTTCTTTCATACAGGTACACTAGATTATGTCCTAATTCCACGGGAAAAGCCAGTAATTGTAGCCCTTGTGGCATGGTTTTGATTGTTTTTCTGGGGATTTTTCTACAGCTCAGCTCTTTCCCCTTACCATTTCATCTTTCTTTACTGCATTTTTCAAAACAAAATACTGAAAATCGTAGGTACTAAGGGCCTTTTTTCCTTTTGCAATACCTGGTGTCTCATCAGGTGCCACAACATTAATGAATAATAGATTAGATATACACACATATCCAAATTACTAAGGGATGCAAGTGCTATTCAACATGCTCTAAAAAAGACAGTTGATTTAGGTGGCATGCCATAAGGGTCATTAAAAAGTGAAACACACTTCCTCCGGAAGATATGAAATTTCCAATGCAGAACATTTTGAAAACAAGACAAGCATTTGCTGGAACTGGTTTAAGAACAGGCACCTGCAACCTTTGGGAAAGACATTGTTGCTGTGCCTGTGCCCAAGGCAGTAAATCAACCCATATCCCATCACAGACCTGACCATTACAATCTGGACATCTCTACTGAATCTATTTAAATTTCAAAATCTGCTTCTTTTAGGCACAGGCCAATAAGCACTCTCCCAACAATTCCAAGGCACAGCTAAGGAGCTAAGATGGAGTGGGCACTACCTCCATGGCCAGTTTAGAAGCAGTCACCTTCTTTTAAAACCTTACAGAGCTTGATAGAATAGATGGTGCTAGCTGGTCTGGTCATCAAGAACAAGCTTTCAGCCCCTTTTCTAAGGCTCTATGGTTATGATTATGCACTGGCTTTGTAGGTCAGGAGAGGAAGATGCAGCAATGGTAAACACAACACAAAGAAAATAGTCCAAAAAACCACAAAAAAAATACAGACAAATATTTCAGTTACACCCAAACATAGCAATACAATGATACACTTTTAATATCTGAGACCCTGGTCCATGGCTGAAGTGATGGGCACAAGCACAAAACAAATCAACTTTCCTCCTAAGAACTTCCATACAAGCTGTGAAACAGTGAAGGGAAGATAAAAATCGATGGGCCAGTGTTCAGTTAAAATACATCACTGCAGCTCTGCTGCTGACACTGAAACTATGACAATTTTACAAACCTGGTCCATCTGGTCCCCTGACCTGCTCTTGGTTTCTGTTTTGAAGATGTAAAGCTTGAGCAAGACTAGACTATATTTGGGAATCAGTGGTCTCTTCAAGAAAATTATTCCTCATTTACAAAAAAAACAAGTAAATTATAATACTTCAAAGTCACTGCTTATTAACCCTCTTTTACTGCATATCAAATATTTTTTTCCTTGACTCTGAAACAAGTCAGTTTTGTCTGCAATACTGAACACTTAATCCCTCTACTACAACTAATGGAATTTTACTATTGACATATTCTTTACCACAAAAAAACAGTTTCAGAGGTTATGTTCTAAAAAAGATTAATGATAAAAAGGTAGAGGAGATAAGAAAATATTTCAGATGAAGATCCTCTAGATGAATATTTTCAAAATTAAGCTTAGCCCTTCATATCTGTGCAACAACCATAGTAATGTTGACTTCTTAACTATAAAAGCTCTTAATAACTATCATTCTATTATTTTTAAAATATGTACTTTTGTTTATTAGTAAGCTGTCAACACATTGTAAAGTCACTAATGCTGTTTGATCATCACATTCAAATATCTTAGTATTTTAAGCCATTTCAGGTAGGAAACTGAAAATCATTAAGAACTCTCAAAAGCCTTTTTCTTAACCATTTGTGAATTCCTACATCAATCCAACCTAAAGTCACTGCCACGAATTCCCACCCTACCTTTTTGAGTAAATGCCCAGGCAGAACCCCAAAGTTGTGCATTTTCCAGAGTACAATCAGAGCCTGGATTTGTTTTCTCTAGAGAAGCCATAAAGAGATTGCATGGGACTTCGGGAGACTTCAGTTTAGAGCTCTACTTTCCTACAAGATCCCCACATAACTCTGGGCAAGTTACTGAGGCTTTTATCTCAGAGGGTTTAACTCCCATTGGTTTCAAGTAGGGTCTACCACTGTGGCTATGTCCCAACTGCAGCAGACCAAGCTTACCCAAGCGAGACATAGACAAACACTCTCCTTGCATATTCTTTTTTCCTGGGAAAGGAAACCTGGACACATGACCTGAAAGGAAGCCATAAAGCAGCCATGACCCCAGTTTGGACAAGTTGCTGAGGGAGAACTCCAGAGTACTCTGCTGAGCAGTGTGACCTTAGCTGTTCTGTAAATAGGAGGGTAAACTCTGTCCAAGTCTGATTATACTATTGTTTGTTCCAGACTTCCCCACAGTCACAGCTGCATGGGACAGACCACATTCCTGCAGGTGATCTGACAGTACATCTGGCCAGGTGGGAGACAGGTGCAGTTCACTTGTATGTCCCACATCAGAAAGCAAAATTCAGCCTGTGGCTGGCTCTACACCAGAGTAAGAGCATTGTGCTTCCTGCCAGTCAAAGCTCCAGAAATATTTCAGGGTTGGGATTATTCTAGGTTTAATTCTATTAGGAACTATTTGACTTCTATTCCAAGTGACCCAAGGCCAGTGCCAAAAATTGCTTCTTACAACAGCCAGAGAGTCAAATGGATCAAATGTCAAACTTATCTTCCAAGCTGCCTGTCCCTCCAAGAACCCACCCACTCACACTTACTGACAGTCATGGACTTTGAATATGAGATGACTATTCCTCTGGTTCTGGTATTGCACTGTATTTCAAATAGTTAAAACTTTACTTGGTGCAATACTTCATTAAGTCCTTGTAAAGGGCAGAATATTTTCTTGAGAGAAGCTAAAATCAAAAATTCAAACTGAAGACTCAAAACTTGCCTGCAATGAATCCCCATGTTCAAACAAAGGGAGAACTGGCCCAAAGCTCCACAGTCAGGGTATCAAACTGGTACCCAAGAGTCCAGGAAAATTATTTCAAGGCCAGGTGAAGGGTACAACCACAGTCCCCATACTAATCTGCATATTCCCCACTCTCCTAAATCTTGAAAAGTAACACCACTAAATCCAGAAAAAATAATTTCCAGCTAGATCAATGGGATGATCTGACTCACCACATACCCATACAATTGCTACTACCAAACAAAGAGAGAAACTAAGAGTCAGCGGTGCACGGTACAAGGGACACCCCTTGAAATTCCAGGCAGTCCTGAAATCATATCTCAAGACTTGTCTACTCCTTTCCCAGAGATTTCATGGGAGTTCTTCCACATTTCCCTTGGTCTCCCTGTACCTTAACTTCCCAACTGTACAGTGCTTCCCTCCTCATGGAGACACTGTGAGGGAATGTACAGAAGGACTGGACCCCTTTGGACTGACCCTTCATAAAGGAGTTCAAACTTTACAACAAATTGGAAAGGACAAACTGATGCCTGAAACCAAGAACTTCTGAAGTAGCTGAAGAATATATCGTAAGTCATGTACTGTATGGTAAGCACTGTCCTGTGCTACTGTTCTGATGTTCAGTGAGGGAACATAAATCAGAGTGGAAAAACAGCAGTTCTACTGTATACAGATACTTCACGTGACTTGGCATGCTTTCTCTCAGCAGAATTGGAAAACAAACTTGTTCACTAGACTGTATTTTCTGCATTTTTAGAGTCTAAAGTAAGCTTATATTATATTTCAACAGATTTCGATGACTGCTATGTGTATGTATGTTCACAGATAAACAAATCTGTACATCTGTACATGCTCAGGGATGGAAAAGGGTCAAAGACTAAAACCTGCCCAACTCCCTTACCAACAGGCCCCGCTGCATCAGGTAAGCAGATATTATCAGGTAGCCTATATCGGTGTTAGTGACCTGGAGCTATAAGAAAAGCAGAAAGTATCTAAAAGCATTAGAAGCTATTTCCATGGCTCCATGCCTAAAATCATAACGTATTTATGTTGGGCATTTTCCATCTGATGGCCTTCACTGTCTCCCCAGTTTTTCTCCAGTTCTCTGCACGGAAGCAGGCTCATTTTAATGTAATAGGAGTTCACCTATCTAACTTCTAACAGTGCACTGATGACAACAAAACCTTATGTGTGTACACTAAGCATTTACCAGCGTTTGCTTCCTGAGACAACAGAGGCAGGGACACAGATAAAGCTATCCAGAAAATAAACCATTTCAAAACACCCTTCAGACTAGGAGCCAAATTAGAGGTCAAAAGATGTATCAAGGCTTATGACTTTACATGTGAAAAGAAAAATGATCTGCTATATGGTCTGCAACATCAAGGCTGAGATACTACCTCTACGCAATTCCTCTATTTGACAGGGATAACAATATTGCAGTGTTTTGTCTCCTCCCCACAAGACCCATTTGCTTTTAGATTTGCTTCTTGCAGGTAGAGGAAATACTCTAATTAATAGAACTGTAATAACTGTTGGGAGGGTAACATAAAAGAAATACAAAATATCTGAAAGTTTAGTTTCCCGTGTAGCCATTGCACTGCTGCTAGCCAGGCTCTGCTATGTCATTAAATCCCTGTGTCCTGTTACTGCTGTCGTTATTCAGGCTCAGAGAAAGCATTAGTGAAGCAGGGGCATAATACAGCGATTTGTATCAGCAGCTGCCAGGCAAAGAGAAGCAAAATTCCTGAGCCAAAGGGGAACCAGCAGCAGCACATAGAGGGACACTGGCCACCACCAGCTCACACAGCTCGGCGGGGGACGGAACCAAAACCGAGATCCCCACGCAGGGTGCCTCCCTCTGAGCGGACACCTGGAAAGCATCACATCTTCCCTCTAATCCCGTGCACAAAGCAGCGTCCAGCCCGATGCGCCCAGCAACCCGGGAGCAGCTGTCAGTGCCCAGAGCCAGGCGGCTCCGCAAGGAAAGGCGGGCAGGGGATGCGGGCAGCCGCCCGGAGCCCCGCCAGGATGCCCAGGCCGGACGGACCCGCTGCCTTCAGCGGCTCCTGGCCTTGCCTTCCCTGCCCGCGGGCAGCCGGAGCAGGAAGGGTCTCCCTCCTCCCGCAGAGGCCGNCTGCTGTGGGGTGATCCCGCGGCCTCCGGCGAGTCAGGTTCCTAGCTGGGAAAAACAGAGTGGAAAAGGGAATCGCTCAGCCCAGGCTGACCGAAGGCAGATCCGTGATAGGCGTCGCTTGGGCTGCTTTTCGCAGCATTCATCGCGAACACGTCAGTCAGCATCAGGCGCTTTATCGCTTTATATAAATGCGATGAAATGAAGCTTTTCCACATGATAGTGGTTTCCTTGTATGTAAACCGTACTGTAACCTCACTTTGCACTAAGCACCTTACACAGCTAAAAAGGGAAGTGCATGTCCGTATTAAAAACGAACTGATGAAGCAATCATCCAGGCCTTTTTGAAGTCTTGTTTACAGAACTTAGGAGAGGGTGGTGCTGTGTGCAAAACAAATAAACAGGAAACAGAGTAACGGGGGGGGGATGGAATATGACAAAGATTACACACACACACAAAAAAAGGATCAAGTGTCATTATTGAAGCACTTTGCTAGTTTTAGGCCTGAAAAGAAGTTTATGAGAGCTGGATTTCCTGCATCTCCATGTTGTAATCCCCAAAATGTACATGTAGCTGAAGCTTGGGAAGAGTAACTAGTGCTTAAGCCTTCCATTTCTGTTAAATTTCTGGTTACACTCCAATCTTAGTGGAATCTTCCCTAGGTCATCACCTGATTGTAATCCTTCAAATTGCTTTTCTACAACATGTCTTTTTCCTATAGTTCTCTTAGTTCTCTCTCCATGTTGGCCGGTCTTTGTACAGCTCACAGCTAAGACAGAGCCACTGAGTGATGGGACCTGGTGCCAACTCACAGACTCCAATCCCTGCCACTTGTTCTCTTCTCCATTCCTGGTTACACAGCTACACTAATGAGTACGCTTCAGTTTTGGAACAGAAAAGTCAGTGAAGACAGTTTCTGCCCAGGCATGGCAAACAAAGGTGTATACTTAGTCCCAAAGAGAAAGCAATACACAACTGCAGTTTCATTTCCTGGGCATTTCATATTTAATCTCCTGCCAGTGGGCAGTCAGTAGGCAATGAGAAATGTTGGTAAATAATCCCATGCCTGTTAATGCAAGAAGCTTTATCTGTGTTGACTGTGGATCCTACCAGTGCTCTCTGTCCACCACACTTGTGTGGAATACAATCCCGTATTGTGTTCCCTATGAGAGAATGGAAACCTCCAGCCATCACCATCCATGTTAGGTGGGAGGACTCCTCTAACATATTGGTCCACTATGGTCTTCTACTACTATACTAAAGTCAAAACATGATCATAACATACTGAATCAAAACCACTGTCTTTCCACAGTCTCAACAACACCCACCCTTTCATGCTTCTTTCAGAAATCCAGAAGCTAGGTTCTCATTTTTGGAAGCACTATATTGTGTTTAGCTACTTACCATGTCCAACCATCTGTTGGTTGATGTAAAATAACCCACATTTTAAACGATTTGACATGCAAGGTCATGTTTTTCTTCCTGCAGAGCAGAGTAAATACAGCCATGATACACACACGATGCTGTGGGAAGTGCCAAATGCTTGCACAGCAACAATGAGCTTCCCTTAACAACAGGGCACCATCCTTCTGTGCTTTTTCACTCTACTCTTATTCATGGTGTGACCAGTGTGCAGAGCGGTGTTCTCAGATTACTTCTCTGGAACAACCTCTGCCAGCTCATTTTAAAATCCTTATTTGTGCTGCACTTCAGCTCATAACTGTTCTCAATTAGTTCTATTTAGAGGACCAAGCACTAGTACATAACCAGTACTTTGACATTGTCCAAGCCTTACCATGGTCATGGCTGTGGATTTGGCTCAGTGCAGAGTTTGGAGGATAGTACAGTCAGAGATGGTTCCTAAAAAGTAATCTGGAGTTACCCACAGGCTAGCTGACAGAGGAAGTATGGCCCTAGCAAGAGGAAAGTCCCTGACAGTGTTATTTCCAAAACACACTCAGGAATGATGAAGTTCTGAAGTATTATTGTTTTCTTCCTAAAAAGTTTTGCCTTTGACAGGTTTCTTTCTGGAGGCATTGTGTTGGTTAACCCATGTTTGTTTACCAAGATTTGATCTAAAACTGTCCAAAAAATTTTGAAGGACCTGCTCATGGAAGTTTTTCTTTCAATTCCTTTGATGGTCAATTTACATTAAATCATTATTACCTAACTCTGATTCTTGTTTCCAAGACCTTATAAGTTACGTATTCACTCTGTGTTTGTACAGTTCTGGCACAGTGGAGTTCTAGCCTATGATCTGGGCTCATAGTTACTGTGAAAATACACTTATGAAGAAAGTTGAGTTGTGTAGTCTTTTGTAAATTAATAAAACTGGGTTTTAAAAGAGTGACAAGCACAGAAGAGTTTAATAAAATGCAAGAACAGATTCCTAGAAAAAATTACATAAGTCCATGGAAGGAGAAACAAAAGCCTTCAATTCTATCTTAGGACACTAGATTTTCCTAGCAAAGATGTTCCCAGTGAGCAAAATAACCATTCAAACCATTGTGCATTAGCAGTAATGTCTGGCTTTTCCCCCACTAAAACTAGGGTTGATGTTCAGGCACACAAGACCTGGGTTATGAATGACTGCAGTTGTTAATGAATGCCCAATGTGCAGGTAAAAAAAAAATCAGTAAATAGAAAAGATGAGCTTTTAGCTTTTAATTTATAACTAACTCATAAGCAAAGATGGCTCTGGAGTCATGCTGACATTCTTTATACAAGTAATAAACTCAGAGTAGTTCACGCAGTGTAAATTAAGAGTTGATCTAGTTTTATTCCAGGGTAAACTTCAAAAAGCAGTTTGACCAACTCTGCAATTACCCGATTAAACATCCCACCATCCTAACAAAGGAATTTCTTTCCTAACATAAATAGATATTTTTATACAGTACCTACAGCTGCCTCTGATAATCTACTGAGTTCTCTGTCTGGTTCACTTTTTTTTCCCCTTCCTTTTTCTCTTCCTTTTTCCTTCAAGTACAATTATCTAGTACTTCATTTCATCCTTCATTTGAAGGCACAGTAGTGCAGGGTGTTGTAGCATGTAAATACTGGCATTTAATCTGTGTCTAAGTGCTTGATTGGAGACCATTTTTTAAAATTATATTAGTTGCAGAGATTTCTAAAACATTCCCTCCCTGCCCCCCACCCTTGACTTTAAGGTGTTGCCAGTTTTGACTGTGATGCTGCTTTTTCTTTATATCTGTCCCCCTGAGATCCTTGCAATTTGACAGCTTTCGCTTTGGGATTTTGCTTTCTGTGTCATCACAGTTCCTGAGTATTGTAATCATTTCCTGACAGTTGCACATGGCAGCCAAAACACTTCTGACATCATTTCTTACCTTTCTTCTTTGACCTCTGTGTTAAGAGGTGAGATGATGACATCATCCTCAGGAGGACTGTGATGTCATCAGAAGTAGTATAAAGTTTCAGTCAATAATGAGGCACAACAGTGGCCAGTGAAAAGCAAAATTGAGAGGATTATTTTGTCAAATGATCAAACGTGGGATTGCAATTTTCCAGGAACTGTTGCAGCTGGAATTAGAGGCAGGGCAGGAAGGACTGATCATGTACCAAAATGCTCATCTGTAATGATAACATCTCTCATGCCATCAGTGCGTGCATTGCATAACCAAACTTGGTTTTGAACCAAGTACATTTGGACTTGGTTTTGTTACAGATGCACCCTTTCCTCCCTCTCACTAAAAAAAAAGGGGAAAAGGGTCTCTAGCAAATGAACCACTAGACAAGTCTTTTTTTGCTTCTCATAATATAACAAGTCTTGATGGTGAAGGTTCTCAGAAGAGCCTTTCTTTTTCCTCTAGATCCACATCCAACCATGCAAACCCATGAGAACCTCAATGCTTTCTTTATATCCTAGCAGCTCTTTCCCCAGTCAAAAGGAATTTCTCTGCTACAAAATACTTGGCTACTGAGAAACAGAGACTTCTATTGACTCCTATGATCCAAATATCATCAAAGCAAAAGAGTGTAGGAGTATTTAAATCAGGAACAAGAGAGGCTAAATAACAACCCTGCTGGAGGTATGCTTGTACTAGTCCAATCTCATCAGAAAGCAATTTAGCTCCAAATCTGTACATAGACACAGTTGAGCTCTCTAAATATAATCTTAAAAAGCTTAGAAAAGCTTAAGCCCTGATAAAGCAAAGCAATTGCGATGTGAGGTTAAGGATATAAAAGTGAAATCATCAACATGTTCTTTTTTTAGCCAAGACCACAATTCCTGCATATGCTTGTTCAAACACAGATCTGTATCCTGCTCAGGTAAAATACGTACTGGAGTCTAAGTGCACATACAAGAAATGAGAGATCATACACAGCTCGTCCATCCTGTCATGGACAGAAATGTTTTCCAGCCCAAAATCTAGCTTTTCATCAGTCCAGTACATCTGTGCATGACCAGCAAAGCTTCTGCCCAAAATACTGTTTCCAAAGCACAACAAACCAAAATCATTGGTATTATTTGTTCAGAACAAAATAGTACAAAACCTGCTTTGAGGACTTCAAACAAAGCTGGTCTGTTTCCCAGGGTATAATCTTTTCTTCACAGTACCTGCAATGCTTGGAAACTAAAATGCCAATCTTAATCCCAAAGAGGAAAAAGATATTTGGAAAACAACTCCTTCTCTTGAGAAGTTTGTTGCTTTTCTCTCAGCCTCATGTCTGAAATTTCCAGATCAGAGTGCCTACCAATATTAAATTATCCTTGCAAATAGGTTCTGAAAGTTATTGCTTGGGGATTGTAAAACTGGAGATCTTGATAGTACACTGTGTTGTTTCCACCTTACCAGGCAAACTGTAGGTGGCAAAGATGTAACAGCTGCACTTATGATAATAAGACGATTAATATATATTGTGTGTAAAGCTTTTTATTCTGGTGGGCTAAGACTTAGTGCCAATATAGGTCAGCTTGAAGTTCATTTTGTAACTCCACAGAAAGAGTGAAGTATCTAAAATGTGTTTTATAATACAAGTAGCAATATTTCTCTCTGTGACAGAAAGATTCTTCACTACTGTGCAGATCAGGGTAGAGGGGGGGCTGTGTGGCTCCTGGTGAATGCAGGGGAACTCTGTCCCTGGCTTGGCATTACAGGAAGCAGGTTTGCTTGGCTTTGAAGAGACATAATTCTCTACTCTCCCAGGTACTGTAATTAGTTCCGGCTGTCATATAAACTGGATGAAAAGGGTTTTACTCTCCCCTCATGAAAGAGGCAGATGGAGGATAGTGAGCAGCCTGTCAGGGGTAGAGGCAGACTGTGGCTATTGTCTCCCTCACCACTGAACTGATGGGGGAGGCTTCTGCAGGTACTGCCCGAAAGTTCACATCTTTATCCTTCATCTAAAGTAAAGAAAGGTTTATTACCTTTGCTGTAAAAAAAAGTGAGATAATGCAACCTCTTACTACTTAGTGTTTTCCTCTCTCACTAATGCTCAATTTTCTTGAATATTTGAAGTGACAGAACCAGGTTAGAGCAGTTTTTTTGGTTTTTTTTTAACAACTGTGTGTAACATTTAAAAGGGTACTTTTCACAATTCAGCCTCTGCAGGAGGTGTGGGTCCTGTGCCTCCACCTGAAGGACTCCTGCTTTCCCTTCTCAGGGCTTTCTGTAACAGTGAGGCACAATGGAGCTCTGTCCCTAAGATCTTTCCACACTGTCCTCTCATTCCTTCTTCTGTGCCAAACTTGAAGACACCTTAATCTGGCAGCACGGATTTCAGATCTCTCTGATCTTTAACCTCAAGGCTTTGTATCGGGTGAATCGGGGGGAGAGGTGAGATACTGGATTGGGATAATCTGTCTTAGAAGCATTTTCCTTTTAATTCCATTATTGTGGATTTTAGTGATTACAGTTTGAGCCAAGGACTGTGCTTGTTTTGAATTAAAAGTACAATCATCCATTGAATTCTTGTGATAAATTTTTATCAGGTAAAATTTGAGCTAAATGGAACAATGACAATGTTTAAAAACATATTTTGCTTAAGCAAATAATCTTTTCATTCTGGGTTGCTGTAAAAGCTGACAATCATTGTTGTCAGCTCTTTTGTTCTTAAAAATATATTGTTATAGATAAAGTTAATAATCAAAATTGTGTGAAAATCCTAGGAACAAACTGAGGCACAGAATTAAATCCTGCACATCACAAAACAATAATTTCTCTTTAATTATTTGCATCAAGCCTGGGCAATTAATCAGTAAATACTGTATTCTTTCTCTTATCTAAGCACTTCATTCTCCTGATTTAGGCTGAGAACTTGTATAAAACTCTAACTGGAACCTCTAAGTCAGTTGTGTTAAAGCAGGAACTTTGTCATTTATTTCTGTTTTTTAGTTTGCAAAGTCATGAAAATGGTACTTTATGTCAGTTTCATGTTCAAATTTCTGTGAGTGGTAGAAGTGTCCCAGGTAATTCAGTAAATCCTTCCCTCAAAATACTCACAGTGTCAAAAGGAGTGTACAACACTTCTCCAGAAGTGTTATAGCACTAAAATCCCTGAACATAATAGTGAATGTTATTTTAGAACTATAATTAAACAACGTTTCATCTCCGTCAGTCTAAAAATAATTACTTGGAAAACTAAATTTAGATTTACTGTGACAAAGGGTATATTAACCAATGGAGGAACTGTAGTCTGTGGTTTGAAAGAAAGTGTTTTTCTCTGATTTCTGCCTTTGTGTTGAAAGCTGAGCAAAAAATAAAATTTTACTCTAATGAAAACTTCAGTATAGAAGAGTCTTGAAGTCTAAAATGCACAACAGTTTTTGCAAGTGAAACACACCTGTCTTAAAGGGGGGTTTATTATGTCTATGTAATCTGGTCACAAAGTATGATGTGTTTGAATGGCTCTCAGGAGACAATGATCCATCAGAAGGAAATGTAATTCAGTGTTGAACTGAGAAAGTTGAAACAATTTTAGTTAGTCCAGTATTAAGATACTGTAAATGAATGTATTATCAAGCCTGCCTGCTCTACGTGTAGCTCTTTAGATCCTGCCCTTACATAAATGGGTCAATTCTGTCTCCATGTATTCCTCTGCACTGTTTGAAAAAAGCTTACCAACACTTGGGCATACATGCAAGAATTGTTTAAAAACATTATGTTTCGGAGTTGTTTTGAGAAAATAGGTGCATTCAGGAATTAAAATAATGTATCACACTGTTACACACTGAAAATAATTTATCTTGGTTCCATAAATACAGTAGAAGTGTGTGTTAAAACAAGCACTTAGTGTAAATCTATGGAAGTAATATACTTTGGTGAAATTAGGGAAATCCATTTCATTAGGTCCAGCATGTCCTGGAACAGAAAGCCTTTGTCCTGGTGGCCTGTATGCTTTCCATATTCCATTATGCAAATGTGAGAATTCATCAGGTACTTTGCCTCATTCCTCCTACCCTCATTCCATATCTACTTGAGATGAATCTACAAACCATTACAGTCTCTCAAAGCCAGCAGCTTCTGCCCACAAAAACAACATCAGCTTGTTTTACTATTACTCACACATCAGCCACATTGTGTTGGTCATATCATGCACAAAGAGAATTCCCATCCCAGTGAGTTTAGAGTCTGAAAGTATCAGGCCTGGTGCTCAGTTCACACAGAGCAATATAATCCCTTTCAAGCCAGTGAACTCTGTATTACACAAGCAAAGGGTTTGCTCATTGTTTCAAACAGGTGAAGATTTTTTTTTTTAAAGCAAGACTAGGAATAAGAAAGCAATGTTTTGTATCAAGCTCTGCCATAGTACAAGAAGAGAAAAAAGACTGGTCAGAAAACAAAGAAAACAATCCTATTTAATAGAATAAAAAACAAAGTCATACCCACAGGTAGTTCAGAGTCATGTAAAGGTACATGTTTGCTTCTGATGTGAACTCTTCAGACACCGTTTTCCCCATTCCAACTCCTGCACTTCAGTTTGGGCACTAACAAAAAAGCCTCCCTGTGCAGTCATCCCATTGATATCAGATGTCACTCCCCTGCAGCCCTAGATGACAGCCCAGTTCATTCACCCTGGATGTTTTTCATGTTGCTTGCGTGGGATCATGCTTATTGCTTATCTCCAGGTCAGATATTATTTGTTCTGTGTAATTCTGTTTCCTGTGGCAGATTCAGCCTGATATGTTTTTCTCACTTTGTTTCATACTGCTGGCGTCTCTCTGCAGGTATTGGCACAACTTAGTGCAAACACCTCTTTTATTTGCACACTCTCTAAGATTTTTTTATCATTAGTGGTTAGCTAGTTTCCCTCAATCTTCTTTCTGTAGAGTAGACTTTAAATGTAGCACACCAACATTACAAAATCCCTCCTCCCCCTCTTCTTCACGTATTTCTGTATTAGGTTATGAGAAATTTAGGACAAAAACCATAGTACTGATACATTTTTTAAAATTCAAAATTTTGCCCAAATAACCCATAAACTGATCCTTCTTAAAGTATAATCTTACTGCAGGTATGTGTTATCCTCCATTCTTTCAAAGTTACATCACAAGTTCACATGGCATGTTTTGATTACCCAGCAGATGTTCTTGTAAATTTCAGAATCTCACCTGAATGCAGATCTGAATGTTCCCAAAGTTTGGGACGAAAAGATCACATCTGTAGTATTGCTTCACATGTGTTTATTTTTCACATTTTATGCTGTCCTTTGCTAATTGGAGTTCCTTCTCTGTTTATTTTACTGGCATTTTGAATTGCCAGGTACCTTTCTGTCTGCAAAGCACAGCTACTGAATTGCATGTCCAAACCCAACTCCTGCCAACAGCAACCAACCTAATTTCAGACTGCCTGCTTGGCTTATCTAGCTGTCCGGTTTACGTGACATTGCTAATATCAAGCTCACCATGAAGGTTACATCCTCAGTTTGCTGAAGCTGACATACCTTCCTACATCTGCCAGACCCAACTGAGAGGCTGCCAGGCTCTGCCAACCAGGTCCCAGTCCAACAAGCTACAAGCAAGTCTCCACAGGCTCCTGGATCAGGAAGGTTCCTCTGGAAACCATAGCGAATATCCTGCAGTGCACTGTGTAGGTTGTCTGGACCCCCCAGAGTGGGATTTCCATGAGATAGCAGTCTAGCTGTGCTAACATCACACTCCACCCAGGCTAATACATCTGTGAAGCGCACGCAGAGCTGGACAGTGGCTCCAATAGCTCAGCTGGGCGGATGTGATTGCACAGCCCTGCTTGGTGCTGGGTAGAAATGCTGTGGACTTACCTGTGATTTCAATCAAGTCAGCCTCTAAATACTCTGCCCCACCATCACTGTAAGAGTAGGTCACTCTGAGGAACAGAGTCCTGAGTCATTTAGACAAGCATCAGGTTGTTCCCTGGATCTGCCTCTTTTGCCTCCTCCACCAATCATGCAGCAGTGGCAGTTCTATAACTGGTATGGGAAGTGCTGTTCTCCCCCTCTCATTCCTTCTCCTGAGTGGTTCCTCTGTCAGTCCATGGCTGTGTCCCAAGACCACCACCTCACAGATGTGCTCTCTGCCTTCCAGGAAAGCAGCAGCAGGGATGTCTGGGCATGTTTTCGCTGGCTTGGGACATGTCTTGCATCTCGCATTTGCCACAGGTTTGCTCACTCTGTGCTTATTGCCCAGGTCAGGTGCCAAATTTCCAAATTGTTATGTTTTTCCATCCTTATCCTGCTAGTACTGGTCACATATAAGGGCCGCCAGTTTCACATAGCCACCCAGCCTTTCACAGGAATAATAATATCACATTATAGTGGTGACATATGGTAACACAGTGTCCAAAGAGTGACACTTGGACACCCTGCACTGGGTACCAGGAAGTAAGCAAGAATTAACCACTCCTCATCCTGCTTTACCAAAGACCACTGGGCTTCAAGCCAGGCCTGCTCTAAGGCACTGGAGTTAAAAAGCAAATAAACAATTAAATGCCTACATTTAGATTGCGTGTCCAGACGTTTCGAATCCAACCGGGATCTTTCATCAACGGAATCTGAAAGATACAAAACATAATGAAAAATAATGTAGTTAATTAACCATACACAGAAGTTAATATAGACAGGCCTCAATCATGATCCTTGAAACCCAGCTTCAATGAACACCTCTCCTAAGATTCCTTTGTAAGCCGCATGGCCTTTGTGTCATCCTCACTTTTTATCTGGACTGAGAAATGTTCTCAATTCTCTCTTTCCACCACCTCAGTTTGCAATGGTTTTGCAGAAGGATTTAGTCCTCTGCTAGTAGGATCTGTATCATCAGCTGGGGAGAACTTGGAAGTCGGCAAATTCTGTGAGCTCTGAAGAAGCAAAGACCACAACAGTCTCTGTTTATTCTTTCACAGGATGGGGATGCCAAAGATCTTTTCATATGGCATAATCCCTAGATGTGTTTATGGTACAAGAAGACCTCTAGTACCCAGTAGGACAGGAAAAGCAGTCCTGTAGAACAAGAAGAACACACTTCAGCCCCTTTGAAGCAACCTGGTGCTCAGGGTCTGCATAGCAGAGGCATGAGTGTATTCCATGAGTAATTCCTCTGCAGACAGGCAGCACAGGAGCCTCAGCAGAGTGACTGTACTTCCAGAGACAGAGCCCACAGCTGAGGTGACAATTACTGTGACAACCTCTCTATGAATGCACAGAAGTAGGAGTGAATGGTGATTTCATTTTTAAAGAAGCCACAGTTGCAAGACATATTGACATTAATTAATACCCACTAAGTAGGGTAAGCTTTCAGTGTTGCTGGAGATGAAGAGGCACGTATAAATAAAAGGAAAAGTTATTGAAGAGAAATTCTGAACTGCATTTTATAATACTTATTCCATAGTAAAATTTCATACTGTAAGGACTAACTCTACAGGATCAATAAATGCGATGATGATGATGATGATATGAACAAATAATTTAAAAGATTTCCCTTCCTTGCCTAGAAAAGTTATGGTCAGATTTGCTGCTGCTGTCTTCTCAAAACACCCATATTCCCTCATATTCAAATCTCAACATTTTTCAAACACAAATGCCCACCAGGAAAAAAGAAAAAACATTCTGCTCTCTGTCATTCTCAAGTTATATGACACCCAGAATACTCTGTGGAATTTTACTGAGCAAATAGACAAGGTATAAAAGGTGTAAAATTATCCTTTTTCTGAATTTTCCTCCATTTGAATAAAGACTATGAAACCATTACAAATAGGGAGCAATCAGAAATAGCAAAACAAGCACTACAGAAATAAATTCACCTAGTTCTGGTAGGCCCAGTTCTTAAGGGTTCCATTACTGTTAATTACACTGGTAATTACACTCACACCAGAAAACACTCTGGTACCTGTGTAATTAGAATATAATTTCGTATGGGGGATGTGACAAGTAAGTTTGAAGGCACCATCAGAGAAAGACAAAGAGGTCTGGCACATAGGCCTTCTCTGTACACGACAATATCTTGCACTTGGAACATGACACTAAGGATTGCACCATGGTATTCAGAGTTTACCAAGTCTCTCCTTATGGACAAGAAGATATTATAAATTCCATTCATCAAATTAAGAACTTGAAATACACCCTGATTAAATGACTTATTTGGCATTACAAACGACTTCTAGCATGTGAATTAGGAACAGTCCTCTTTCCACATGGCCCATTGTTTTAACAAGTGGTCTATCTTTTCTATTCTCAGAAGCAGAATAAAAATACTGGCACTGTTACACCAATAATTAAATGATCAGAAATACTCTTGCAGGCTAAATTAATAATTGAAATACAGGTGCATGTTGTATGCAAATGCTGAATTCAATATAATTGCATTTTCCTGTTGCATGTGCCTGTTTGTGCTTAAGAGGTATCATAGAGTGGTGTGGGTTGGAAAGAATCTGAAAGACCATCTGGTTCCAACCCCCCTGCCATGGGCAGGGACACCTTTAATGAGACTAAAGTGCTCAAAGCCCCATCCAGCTTGGCCTTGAGCACTTCCAGGGAGGAAGCACCCGCAACTTCTCTGGCCAGCCTGTTCCAATGCCTCACCATCGCCACAGTAAAGAATTTCTTCCTAATATCTAATCTTAAGCCTACCTTCTTTTAGTTAAAAGATGTTCACCCTTGTCCTACAAGCCCTCATAAAAAGTCCCTCTCCAGCTCTCTTGTTGCCCCTTCTGGTACTGGAAGGTGCCATATGATCTCCCCAGAGCCTTCTCTTCTCCAAGCTGAGCTACCCCCGTTCTCTCAGCCTGTCTGCAGAGGACAGGTGCTTCAGCCCTCTGATCACCTTTGTGGCTTCCTCTGCGCTTGCTCCAGCAGTTCCACATCTTTCCTGTGCTGAAGGCCCCAGAGCTGGGTGCAGCACTCCCACATGAGGTCTCAGGAGAGCAGAGCAGAGGGGCAGAATCACCTCCCTCGCCCTGCTGCCCACACTGCTTTGGATCCAGCCCAAGACACAGTTGGCTTGCAGGGCTGCAAGTGTACATTCTTTGTTTTCCTTTCTTTCTTAAAAACAATCAAAATTCTATGATCTAAAAAATAAATCTCAGAAACATCGTAATAGGAGCTGCCACAGGAAAACAGTACGTTTCATTAGCAGAAAAGTCAACAGTGTGTTGCAACAGAGTTGGTAATTTTACAAAAGTGCTGCTGCATGTGCATTCAGTTCCTCTGAAAAACAGTGATCAGACACAGTCCTGTAAAACATTCTTTGTGTACTGGTGCAACAACCACGCGACTCTCCAGGATCCCTGCCAACATTTTGGAAGTACGGTTAATGTTGCAGTTAAGTATTTGATGTTTTGAGTTGTCTAATCTCTGTTCCTGCTCACATTTGAAAAACAGCCCTAAGGAGCCTTCATTCGGAGCTGCAATTAATGGAAAAATTTAGAATTTTATGAATTATATTTTGTCCATTTTTTTGAGTGACTCTTATAAATCAACTGTCTGCCTTTCCTATTTAGTAGGCTTGGAAATGACAACTGACATGAGCAAAAACTATTTCAAAGCAGACACAATGTATTAAATCTTTCCTTTAGCTGTGCCAGACTCAGAAGGCACCCTGCTGACCTTAGAGAACAAGCTAATGTGGGGAAAAGATGACCTTGCACTTAAGCTAGTGAAATAGGACACAAGTGCTATTCCTGTACAAGACAATCAGAGTCAAGGCACAGGCGGAGGCACTGGGACACCCTGGCCTGTGCCCTGATGCTGGAAAAACAGCACTTGGCATGGGTGCTGCCACAGCCAGCTGGCAGCTCCCAGCTTGGGAATGAGCACAGAGCATTTCCAACAGGCTTCTCAAGGAGGACAACTGGTTTTAATGCTGATGGAGCTTAATAGCAGGAGATGGCTGGATCACACCAGGTAGCATCAAAGCCATATTTCTTGTAGCTGATAGAAGGTGAAGTAAAACAGAAGACTCAGAGATAACAGATATGCCCTCATATCTGCAGAAGAAGAGATTAGTTTGTATTTCATACTCTCACTTAGAGGGAAAAAATATATCTGATATAAAAATATTGCAAGCAAGAAATAGTAGCAGTAACTGTAATCCATGCCCCCTTGGGAGAGATATGGAAATGCAGTGAGCATGAAATGAAACAGGAAATATTTAGGCATTAGGAAGACTTTATAATAGTAGGAGCACCCAGGCTCTGGTATGGCTTGCCGGAAGAGGCTGAGATCTTTCAGAGCAGGCTGAACACGCATTTGACAGAAATGTTTTAATTATAGTTGAATTTGCCTCTAGGCATAGGGATGGACCAGGTGATCTCTGAGTCTCTTCCAGCCTTGTATTAGTCTGATAAAGTGACATGGCAGAATGAGAATCCATTTTCAGAAGTTCTTTCCTAACAAAGAAATTTCACAGTGGGGAAAAAATACAGAAACTGGTGATGAAAACCCTGTTACATGAAATGCTTTGAATTTAAAAAAAAAATGTGCAGAAACAAGTTATAGGGAAGCACAGCAGAGTAGCCAAGGGATGGGCAGGGTGACCTAAGCAGCTCTTCTGTCTCAAACTTCTGACTCAGTCTCATGATATCACCTGACTGATGTTTAGTTCATCACACTGATGCAACAGGTGTTGTAAACAAAGTTATTCATTTGTGAATTACCCAAGCAATTTAAATCAGGTTCGTACAGTAATCATGCCTCTAAATGTAGTTAAGTACACACTGAGTGCTTCATTTCTGCTAATACCAGATAGAAACATCCTATTACTTCCCTTGAGGAGCATCTGATGCCCAGAGTGAGTTATATTTTCCCTGTAGTGTGGGTGCCTAGTGCAAAGCAGCTGGTCTGTTCTTTCACAGAGAACCAGAGTAGGTACCTTTTGTGAGGAGATGTTATCTCCACTACAGAGTAATTTTAAGCAACAAAGAGGAAGGAGGGCCTTCTTTCAAGGTGAGATGACAATCCAGTTGCCACATGATCATGTTGCCTTTCTAAGTGACTTAAAGTAAGAAAACCATTTCCTAGCTTCTCAAATAAATCAGATTTGACTTTAATTTTCCTGGACAGGTTGTAACTAGTTAGACAAAGCTTGGGACATCAGTAAATAATGTGGAAAAAAAATGAAACTACCAAGAGTTCTGTCAGAAACTTCAGTAGTGAGTTCCTAGTTAAATGGCTTGATGTTCTAACACTCCAAACAAAAAAACCCTTATCTATATTTATCTTCTATAAGAAGGCTACCAAAATAAAGCCACTGGTCTGTAGGAGACAACATGGGAGCTGCTGCCCATGGAGATGACCACAGAACAGTTTAAGTACTTTGCAACATGGAAGCCAGAGTCAAGTTTTATCATATGAAGCAGAGGAAGCACAACAAGAAACCAGTTCTGTTTAATCACCTCACTCAAACCTGGCCCAAAGTCAAAGGAGCCATTATGCTCAAGCACTCTGGTAGCTCCAGGGACCCAAGGCATCACATGGAGACAGAGGAACAGGTATAGGGTGGGAAGATCACAGCAGTTTGGAGTCTTCTTGCTTGCCCAGCCCTCACAGCCTCTATTTTTCTGGAGACAGCATGGGTGCCAGGGCAGCTCTTGCAGCATGACCAGTGTTCTCCCTGCCCTTTCCTTGCTGAAAACAGATACCTGCATTGTAATCATAGAATGGCTTGGGTTGGAAGGGACCTTGAAGATCTTCTAGTTCTAATCCCCCACCACCATGGGGAGGGATGACACACACTACACCAGATTGCTCAAATTCCCATCCAACCTGCCTTTGTATGCTTCTAAGGATAGAGCATCGACAACTTCTCTGGGAACCTGTCCCAGTGCCTCACTCCTCACAGTACAGATTTTTTTCCTAAAATATACTATAAATCTCTCCACTTTTAGTTTAAGACTGTTCCCCCTTATCTGATCACTGCCTGCTCATGTAAAAAGTTATTCTCCCTCTTTTTTTATAGTCCCTTTCAAGTACTGGAAGACAAATCTAAGATCTCCTCAGAACCTCCTCTTCTCCAAGCTGAAAAAATCTCAACTCTCTTAGCCTGTCTTCATAGGAGAGGTGTTCCAGCATTTTTGTGTCCCTCTTCTAGACTTGCTCCAACAAACAAGTCCATGTCTGTCCTGCACTGAGGACCCCAGGTCTGGATGGAGCACTGCAGGCAGGGTCTCACCAGAGCTCCTTTTGATGAAGCCCAGGATACATTTGGCTTTCTGGGCTGAGGGTGCACATTGCCAGTTCCTGGTCCAGCTTTTCATCCACCAGAACCCCCAAGTCCTTCTCTGCAAGGCTGCTCTCAATTAATTCATCTCCCAGTGTACTACATCAAGTTCCTAAATGATTTTGAAATCCAGATGTAAATTGAATGCTTTGTAATAATCCAGCCTAT
>VXAX01001071.1:1368440-1427784 GCA_013399835.1 Leptocoma aspasia | reverse complement strand
AAAAAAAAAAAAAAAGAGAATATCTATGGCATTTCTGTTCTGGAGCTGCTGCAAACTGCAGCAGAGCTCAGGCATGGTGGTTTGCTCACTACACTTTGAACTGAGTTTGAAATAAAAATAAAATTAAGGACTGAAAGTAAAACACTATGAAGCTGTTCATTTAGCCAGAAACCTCACTGAGTACATCCCAGGACTGGGTTAACACAGGGGACTCTGGTCTTTGAAATACACCCTGAAAGAGCCTCATGCCTGGTCTGGATTTTTCCTGCTGAGCTCCTCCCTTTTCTTAACCTCACCCTAGTCAGTCACAGAGAGAATTATCAGCTGTTTATCTAACATCTTTCAACACATGCTGATAAAGGCTGTTTTGTCATCTCCCACAAACCTTCAGCAGGGCGGAGCGTGTTTGGCTGCCACCACCACAGGCAAAGATGGTGGCCCCACCACCACACTGGCACTTGCTTTTGTCTGATGTTTTAATGGCTGCAGTTAACACTGCACCTGGGAATGTTTCTCTTAGGAACCACCCTAGGCTACCAAAAGGTGTTTCATGAGGTGATGTGTCCACATCACCTGATGTTCACCCCACCCTCCCTCATGGCATCAGCCTTTCCAGACCCCCAGGCCTCCCTGAGCAGCTTCTCTGTCAGCCCCGGACAAGGCAGCTGCTCCCCACAGCTTTCCCCAGAGCTTGGAAGAGGGCAATACCCTTCACCAGAGAAGGGTGAAAATGGCTGCTCCTCCTCACAGACAGGGGCAGAAAGCTGAGGTAGTCGAGCTTCACAACTGCAGTATTGGCACTGCCCATGGCCTTGCACCATGGGCTTAGGCTTGGTGAGGCTTTGGGTCATCCAGACCCTCATTGTTAAGTACAAGGCAAAGGAGTTCAGAGCTAGATCTGGCCAAATGTGGGATCTGCAACCACAAAGAATCTGTAAATTTTGGATTTTCATGATACAGAGCAAACAAAACTGATCTGGCCCACTGATGTTCAGTCTGAGACACAAGACATGTGCTCAGTCATGTAAACAGAGGACTCTCCAAAGAGAAAAAAGGAAGGAACTATCAAGAAGTTCCTGATTTAGTTCAGAGGGATTCTGGTCAAACAGGTACAGCAGCAGAGCTGAAGTGGCAGCAAGCTTGTTTAAAGACTTGAGAAACTGGGTTTGTGCCACACACTAGATCCCTAGGCTCCCCAGCACCCAGCAGTACACAGAGCAAAGCTGCTACAGCTGCTGTGCTGCACCTGCTCTTCAAATAATACCGGGCACAGACTATGTTTTTTCTTGCTAGCAAATTTTGTCATGGGTCACATACAAATACCTTGTACGAATACCTTATAGAAGCTTGTGGGGAGCCTTCAGAAAGGGACATTTCTCTGATCCCATTTGTTTTCTGTGCAAATTTAGGCATGAATTTAAGGAGTGGGGATGGGGTCAGGAAGATGACAGCAAAAAACTGTGTGCTGCACACTGAAAAGCTGCACAAGCCTTTCATGTTATGCTTGAACCTTTTGTCCATTGGCCTATGGCAGCTGCCTCCAGAGAGGCATAAAGGTCATGGCAAGTGGGAGGTAATGGCCACATCTGGGGCTGACCTCTAAAACCTAGCTGGGCTTTTTATTCTCTCTGTTCATTTACTTTGATTGCTTGTAGATTTACTCAGAGGTCTTCCCTATGGGTATCATAGCTATTTTAGGCTGGTAGTGATGCTTCCCATCCCCCTGTCCATTGATTTGTGGAAAGCCTCCCATCAGAATGCAATTTATTCAAAGAATATTAAATTTTGCCACAGAGGGAAATCAAGTCAGTACTGATATGTAAGTACTTGCACATAAGTCACTGTCCAGAGTCATCAAGGGCACCAACAGTGATGGGCAAAACAGGTTTTAATGTATGCCAAAACAGGTTTTAATGTATGGCTTCATGACAGGCTTGATAGAGTCATAACAAGCCTCCATTAAAATGTGAATGAATTAAAATATACATGGGGTTTTTTCCACTTTGTCCATCTAGGGAAAAAAACCCAAACAGGTAGGTTTGCTGTTCTTTGAAACCCTTCAAGCATTCAGATCTTGAAGCCTCATATGCACATTCCTAACAGCAGAAAAAATTGTATTGTGTGTAGTTTTTATAGGGTTTTTTAAGGGATTTGCTAGCCACAGTTTTTTAGGGAGTAGGTTTATGTCATTTTGTGGAACATAGGTATGTTTGTAATATGAAGAGACCTTGTGTCCCAGGATCAGATTTCTGGAGTGGAACAACAGAAGAGGAAAAACAATCCTACGTCTGAGGGGTAGGGCAGGAAGTTTGGAAACTTCCATTGCAGCTGGCACTATTGCTCTGCTGCACTGTGCTCTGCTGCACAACCCTGCTAACCTCACTCTGCTTCTGTTTTTTTAATATAAAATAGAGAAACATTATCAACTCGGACTACTGTTATGAAAGCGAATTTCTCAATTTTCACACTTTCTGACTTCATTGGCTCAGGACACAGGGTTCCCATGTAGTAAAGACTGCGTGTATGCAAAAGTAAACACATGTTCATAAATAGACTTTGGAAGCAGCTCCCTACTGGCTCTTGTCCAGAAGGGCAGAAAATAAGGAGGAGGGGAGTGTGCCTCTTCGTTGCAAGTGATTTGTTTTTCTCGCTAATGCTACACATTGTTCAGGACTACTTCTAGGAAGAAGGCAGTCATAAAATCCAATCAATATATATCCAGCTGCAACATTGCTGACTAGAAGAAAAACAGCATGTGCAGAACAAGAGGAAGTCTTTGAATAAAATTCTTGGAAAGAAGCATCTCAGAATGAGTGGGCCAAGAACATTTTTTCTGTGGTGCACATTTAGTATTAGTTCACACAGAAAGCTTTAAAAGGATTTAGAAATGTTTTTTAAATGTCAATAATCCCTTGGGCTTAAATGGGCTTTAATTAATACTAAAATAACTGCATTGGCTTTGAAATTCTTTTGCCATGTCACACTTTTAGAAGTTCTCTGCCTCTCCTACTTTCTTCAGTATTTTGCCTAAACAAGGCTCAGTGGTGTGGCAGCCATCAGTCTCTTTGTTACGTGTCATATAGGTTTTTCTCCAGGCAGAGCAGTGCTATGGGTGAAGCTTTACAGATCCCTGGCTGCAGAGAATGAAATTTGTAATCAGTGGGTGCTCCACAAAGGGCTGGCTGACTCAAGAGTAGAGCAACCCCAAGTGTTTATTTTACACTCCTGAAGATGCCACTAGGCTGGTGGTGAACCAGTGCTGCATTGATAGAGCACAATCAGCTGCCTTCAGGAATGCTTTGAGACTGTCTTTTTTGCATTTATTAAAGACAGGTTACAAGACTCCACCTCCAAACCTCCCCCAGCATCCACCAGCACAGTCAAGGCCATCAGAGATCCACCTGTGTCAGTGGAGGATCCCAAGTGCTATTCCTGTTACCTATAGTGGAATGATTTTCCCAGAAGTTAGATCAAGGGAACATTCAAAGCTTAAAGAATAATCTTTGATTGACTACTTTGGACTTTAAAGGTACTCCTGACTTCAGTGGATGAAGGATTATTAACTGTTCTGTGAGAAATTAACACCTCCTGATACTCCAGGCTGGCAGGTTTCATTTTTAAACTTAACTTCACAGATTAAGCAGTTAGCAAAAAGAAAGATGGTGGCAAGAAATAATCTGTTCATTGTAGCAGGCTCCTGCATATTTCCTTGTTTTCACTTCATTATGCAATGCCCGTAATGTAATTATTCCTGTGTGAAGAGGTTCCTGCAGAGGGCAAGCACAGTGGTCCAGCTGTTCTTATTTCACTTGAGATGCCAACACAAGACTTTACCTTTTCAGAGCCTTTTTCACCCAGGCCACAGTCTTCATTATGTGGCATCAGTTGAATAGAAAGATATCCTTACTCTGGGCTGGATTGTTAGTGCTTGTGTTAGTGAGATAGCACAGGATTTGGAGTCTCCATGGTATCTAATCCAAAGATATTTAATGTAAGAATCCTACTATTTTCAGCCCAGATGTACCTGTCTGACTTTAAGGTGAGAGAATAGTTCCCCTTAACTTCAAGACCACCTTTTTTAAGTGGGATTAGATCCTGGGGCTGCCCTTTTTCCTTAAATAGTCATAAGAAAGATGGTTACACCTGGATTCCCTTTCTAATCCACAGAGTGTGTTGCACTGTTAGAGCATGATCCATTTAAGCTTCCTTAGCATGGCATGACATAAAGCGTTTAAATACAAACTTTTTTCTCTAAATGTACCTCTGACCTGTCTTGGAAAGATCATTTTCATAACTGCCTGCTATTCTTTTCCCATTAAATTTTCCATCCTTTTTCCCAACAGGATAGATCTGCTTTTGCATCTTGTCTAGAGCATAGCACTTCCATCAAAGTCAGCTTCTCTTCAGCAAAGCTCTCATAGTCAATGAAGGTGAAAACAAGTGCAAATACACCCTGAAAATCAGTTTAGCAGTCAAAAGAACTTCCTTTGTTGCAGCATTAAATTATCCTAGATTTTATAAAGAAAGTATCAAATTATCTTAGGGTTTATAAAGAAAAAGAAGATGCACTAAGACTCACAGCCTATACTGCTGTTTGTTGGCCTTCAGCAGTGCTTTGAAGCTTTAATTGGGGCTCACTTTGTCACACACTGTACAGTGACAAAATGAAAAGGTTGTGACAGGATGCCTTTTCTGTGAAATCCTCACTAATTTAAGTGAAGTTTTCCCAAACATTAGCATTTAAAAGTCTGGGCAGTCATGCACTCTCTGCTACTTGCCACCAATTTTAATATGATAAGGAACAAGTCATCATTAATGTAGGCAGCCTAGGATGAGCTGGAGGGTTGTTTGACATGTATGGCAGGGTCAGGAACATGCTGCACAGCTACCACAAGGCCAGCAAGAAGTCCGGAGGTATGTCTGCTCCAGCCTGATTTCAGGAATGCTTGTCTGAGGATTTACAAAGCAGCAAATAAACAACTGGTGTTGCCAAGCAATTAAGACCACTGTTCAATAGCTCTGAACTGAGACAAGCCAGTTAAAGTGAGGAACTGCCTCTCCCATGTGTAAATGTTGCACAGATTCCTAGTGAGCAGCATCTTCCCAAACCTTAGAGGAAACCTAAGTGAGCTCACACTTCCCTGTGTAGGGAGTGGAGAGATAGAGACAATCCCAAGGACTGAGTTACTCCAACAGGATTGTTGCCTTTGGACTGTAGAAATAAATCCTTCAGTGGATTCAAACAAAACCTATCTTTCCACTGAAATGAGTAACAAACCTGCAGCATCCTATTTTGTTCTTTTTTTTTTTTTTCTCCAGTGTGGGTGGAGATCAAATGAATCCACAGTAAAACGGGAGGTGGGAGCCCCAGGGAACCTGTGGGACTCCCTGGAGTGGCTGAGATTGAGATTTCTTCCCCAGATGCCATGTGAGGAGGGGCTAGACGCCGATGTCTCTGGTGTTTGGCAGCCCTCCGCAGTGTAGGGCAAAGGCTCCTTCCAGCTCCTGCCAAAAGCTAAGGAAAAGCATTGCTGGGCTGGAAGCAGCCCTGCTCTTGCCTACAGTTTACATGGATGCTGTGTGAAAGGGAAAGCTTGTCCCCATCAGTGGGTGTCCCCATGCCCCTGGATCTGTCCACCCTCACCCTCCAACTCTGCTTCACTCTCACCATTTACCCCCATCTGTTCCCAGCCTTTCTGCCAAACCTGGATCCATCCCCACAGGCTGTCCTGCTTATTTGTCCTTTCCTGCTTACAGGCTACAAGTAAAGTGCCCAGCCCAAGCAAAAGCCAAGTATCTGGATCCTGCAGTAAGCACTGGGTTAATTCTCAGCCCAGAACACTGACACAGTTCTACATCCATTGCAGAAACTTCCTTCTCCTACCCAGCTGCCCAGAGCTGCCAAGAAAACTGAGGAAACTTGACCATTGCCTCTCCTGCTGCAAAGACCTGCCACCCCTCAGGCACAGGCTGGAAATTCGACACCTGCTTTGGTCGTCTTCTTACAGTCATGAAGTGTTGGTATAGTATGTCTGCCAAACCACTATTAATAAACCACCTTTTTGTCTGTCACAGAGTTATGCCAAGATAAAATGCCATTCCTTCTACCATCCATCTTCTTTTTGTTTTACAGGTCCTGGCAGAGCTGTCTTTTCTGTACTATTTCCTGATCTATTGAGATTTGTGCAGCACTGACCAAGGGAGGAAGAAGATAAAACTAGTGAATTGGTCAAATAAATAAGAATTAAAGGAAACTACTTGTTCTCAGTTTTACCATTAGGACCTGACCGTCCACAACCTGCTATCCTAGGGGGAAAAAAGAGAGAAAGTGTATTAATTTTGAGGAAAATGTGAACTTTCTAGCATGGGTTATATACACAAGTGTTGCTGTGGTCTGTGCCCATCTTCATGGGCTTGTCCTTTACAAGTCTAATTCAGCTGCTGGAGGGAAGCAGGAGAGGAAATTAATGAAAAGTAGGGCTAATGTCTTCTTTCATTAAAATTCCTTTCACTTAGTGTTACTTTTCACATAGAAAGGGGAAAAAAGTATTGTGTTTGTACTCTATTAACTGCATTACCCTGCTCACACACAGCACAGCCTGATGAATGTCTCAATATATTGCAAAAGTTGTTATTAACATAATCCCCTTTCAACAGATGGAGCAGCTGAGAAAGTTGCAGAGGGTTATTGAAACTCATCCAGCAGCGTGAGGGAAAATAGCTTTGTCATCCTGTCCCGGGCCAGCACTGCACTGACCAGGGCAAGAGCCACAGCTCATTCCTCTGCCTTAGCTGAGAGTCAAGTCTTCCTTGACTTAAATTCAACTTTTGGCCTCTATTGCAAAGACAACATTAAATTTCCAAGAGAAGGGATTTAGGAGCACCCGAACTTTTTTGTCAAAAGTCGTGTCTGTAACTGCCTTAAGTTAGCTCACTTACTGTTGCATTTCCACTGACCTTAGAAACACCAGGACTCATACAGTGAATCCAATTTAGCTAAGGAAATAAAGATTAAGGACATTTAAATACCCATTGGAAGAACCCTCCTTCAGGTTTAATCCATTTTTTGGTTTGTTTTGTTTGTTTTTTTTTTTTTTAATAAGGCTAAAACAGATTAAGGAAACTGTTATTTTGCAGAAGAGTTTTCAAATAAAATATTTTTTGCAAATTATTTAATTATTAAAGAGTATTTTCCATTGAATTTCCAAAGTCTCCCTGTGAAGGAAGGCTGCCCCTCAGATGCTTTTGACTCATAAAACCTCTAAGCAAAACTGGCAGAGTGGAGGGGCTCAGAAATTTATAATGAAAGAAAATCCTTTCTCTAGGGATTTCTCACAGATATTTACTGAGATGGAAATCCCACAAAGCCTCAGTTTATACCTCTCCCTGATCCTTCTCTGCCTTAAAATATCCAAGAAATAATGAGTCCATGGGATCTTAAAATACTTAGCAAAAGATAGGGTAATTCATCATAATTTCCAGATTTTAAAGGAAAATTAATGATTTTATTAGCAAAGCTATGCTGAATTCCTAATTGCTTGTGTAAGTAAAATTACCCTTGAGTTGCCTGATGATATATTGTTTGCTTTCAAAAGGTCACCTCTGTCCTGTAGCAGATTGCAATACGGATGGTGTTACAGTCAAAGCTGTACCACGTGAAGAGGGTGAGCAGAGAGAATATCCCAGCATAATGCAGGAAAAAACACTCCTGAGATGAAAAAAAATTAAAAGTGAATAAATTAAAAGCTTTCAAATTGGTTAGAAGGTATACAAAATATCTCAATATAAGGATACATCCAGATTAACTGACCTTTTTTTTAAAGGGTACATCCAATTTAATTGGTTTTACTTGCTACAAGCTGTTAAATATCATATGGCCTCATTTCTAAGAAGGGGAAGATAAATATCAGGTGTCAGCCAAAAATAATATGTGGGACCACTGGAGGGCACTTTTGATTTAAAAATCCCTCACTTTAAAAGCCTTTTGGAAGCAATACAACTTCTGCAAAAGCAGGAGAGAGTAGAACCAGGCCTTCTCACTTGTTCATGAAAATTCATTGGAAAATATTTATTTCATTTTAAAATACTTTGTAGCCCAGAAGAGCTTGAGGAAATTATGGCAAACAACCTTTATGAAACATCTATTCTCACTATTTTTTTTTCCTTATTACAGATTTTTGCAATGTGACTGTTTTGGCCTGGAACACAAAACATTAATGAATCAATTAATTGAAACAACAACTATAGATTGTGTTAGAATTAAAAAGACCATATTTTTTTTCTGTGTTGCTATGCAGACATTGCTAGCTCTGCATTTAAAAGAAGAATATGCTAAAACTATTCCCTTCATCCATGGATCAGATGTCTGCCACTTGGTTCAAAGGCTCCAAGTTTACTGAAGGAGTAAAAAAGGAGCAAAGAAAAGTAGCAATTCTCTGTGTACTGGATTCATTTCTAGACTAATCCTGCAAACTTTCTCCTCTCAGCAGTCTTCCTTAGATGATTGATATAGTTCAGAGGGACTGTAGGCCTGAATTAAAAAAAAATATTTATTAGGCCAGCTTCCAGTGTTCAGTGTGTCCTTTTGCAGTTTTTTTCCTTGTTGCCTTAGACCTTCATGAAAGGGGGCTGCTTCCTGGCCTCCCTTGCTTGGAAGCAGCCATGCAATTCCTTGGTCCCCATTTCTGTTGGGCAAAGTACAATTTGCTCATCCATTATAGCTGAGCATTTCTCTGCAAAGCCACAAAACCAGATTTACTGGTTACTTGGTCTGATTACAAGATCAGACCAAGGCTTTTGTGAAATTCAGAAGATAGAAGGGAAAAAATGAAAAGAGGGCAAGAAAAAAATTGAAAACACATAAATGCCTCCATCAGGTATTTTCTTCTTGGGTTTTCTGAATGGAGGATGAAGAATTTATTGTGAGCGGGCATGTCTCCACTGCCTCGTAACAGTGCCTGTAATATAGAATCTGCTGTGTTTGAGTAAATGATTGCCTTTTTGTGCTGTGGTCTGTGGTTCTGATGATGAACTTCCTGAGGGACTGTAAAGATCACAGCTTGGTACTTGTTGAAGATTTAAAGAGCTGTAACTTCTAAATGGTGCTACTGAGGGATAAACAGGCTTTTGCTTCCTGCCCCTGAGCACCATGACAGGGTCATGAGAAGCTGAACCTGAACAAAACTCACACTGAAGCCCACAAAATTCATCCCTATAGGACAGAACACAAAGAGGTTCTGGCAAGGCTGAGTGAAGGCTCTCCTTTGCTGTCAGTTTTGCAGGGAAACCACCCCAGTACATCACCAGCAAGCCCCAGCACAGATGTAAAGAGCTCAGGGATGGTGGAGAAGTTACAGCAGAAACTACCAGCTTCATTTGGAACAATACAGATCATAGATTAAAGGGGAAACAGTTTCAGGAACTTCTTTTTCTCTCTGCATTGATATATATGATACTATACTAGTAAATTCTCATAAAATATGTGGCTGATTTTCCTATGAATGGGGCTACTGGTACCAAAAGAGAGAAAATTGATTCTGAGGATGGTCTTGGGGTCACTTCCATTCCTCATTTCAGGAACTGTAATCTCAGGTGGCATTTACCTCAGTTCTAATACACAGTGCATCTGATCTGGGAGCATGGGGCAGTGTGAGGCAGTGTGCCCTGGCAGGATGGCCATGCATGAGGCTTTGAGTAAAACACATCCTTCTCTTCTCGTTGCTCCTTTACTCCACAGGCGAGCACGGCGTTGCTTTCTGCTCCCATGCTCACTCTCACACCTGTCTCTAGCCTTCACCATATGCAGCTCCATTTGCAATTTCTAAGTTATTTCTAACTCTGTAAAAGTGATGAGATCCCCAAGCTCACTTGGTTCCATTTCCTTAACATGTTCCCCACCTCAAATATGTAATTTCAAGTGAAGCAGAAGACAGTTCTGTATTTTCTGAACCATTTTGCCATGCAGGCTTTTCAATGATCTCCCCAGCTTGTGCACATTAAAAACAGAGGGGACACAATCTGAGGTGCCAACACAATGGTCCCTTTTTGTGCACTCCCTGTTATGGCACCCATGGCCTCATGGCTCCCTGGGTGATGTCTGTGGGAAATGCTCAGCTGATGACAGCCTAGCCCTTATCTTCTCATTGATTTGGAAGAGAAGCTCTTTGGGAAGATGCAGTGAAAGTATCAGACTTCTGCTGCTTTTCAGGAAGCTTTTTCTTACCTCCCAGAGACAGGGGACTTTAAATTGAAAAAAATTTTAACCTTTGCCATGACTGGTAACAGCTTGATAAGTTTTTAAATGCAGACATCTAAAAGCCAGTAGCCAGATATGTATCACTGCTTTCAAAAATCTCAGGTTTTAAGACAGCTCTGGTTCTTGGAGATGTGTTTGCACTTTCTGTCTTTTTGGACTGGGTTTTTCTTATCTGCTCCACTTTTCAGAGTGCTTTACACTTGCAGCCTAGACCTCAGTAGGTTTTGTTTAGCTGCTCAGTTGAAGCAGCTGAAGCTCAACCTTGGGCTGAGCAGTCCTTGGACTGTGGGCCTGACAGGGTGCAAACTCCTACTCCAGGTGAGACTGAGTTGTCACGGACCACTTCAAAGAGTAGGAGGGTCAGAAACAGAGAGGTCAACACACTATTTGCATTTATGGCAGCATAAGATAAATAAGTGTTATTAAAGCATTACTCATCATGCAGATTAAGGTTATGCTGCAAAGGCAATGGAGGTGACAGGAGCTGGGGGGCGAAGCAGCTGACAGCCACTCATGGCCCTCACAGCCTTTCGTCCCCGTGGACCAAGCTGAACTTTCAGATCTATATTAAGACAGGGCAGGCTCTCTGAGACACGATCTCCAGATACAGAATGATCGCTGACCTCCCACAACCTGCCCTAAATAAAGTGCAAAAGGACTTGGCCTGCAGTCAGCTCCCCAAAGAGTGAACCACACCGGGTTCAACTTACTGTTTGTTTTTCAGTAGGTGGGAAGGCAGAACACGTGCTCGATGCTGGAGGAAAGCAGATCTGCAGTGAATACCACTGAGACTTATTTACCCTTGCAAAAATACATCCTCCACTCTCTGAAGGGTCAGCCCTCCAAAATGGGAGCAAGGAGCTGCAACAAGGCGGCACCTGCTCCCCTGGCTGCTGCTGCCAGCCTGCCAGGCACAGCAGGGTAAGGCCACTGTGGGGGAAAGATGCTCCTGCCCCTGAAATTCTGGAGTCTGCTCAGGAGATGGCCGCAAAAAGGCCACCAACATAAAACAAGGAGAGGCAACACGGTGGCCCCTGTGCATAGGGCAATAGTTGATCCCTGTGCCCAAAGTGGTGCAGATCAGCCGCAGGTCAGAAAGCGGGAGGGGGAGGAATCAGGCCCCATGGGAAGAAATCCTTCCCTGGCAAAGGTTCATGGGATGGAGCAGTCCCAGAGCCCAGGGCATTGTCATCTGCAGGACAGCTGGGAGCAGCCCGCCGTCAGAGTAGCTGTGGGTGTCCTTGCTGTAAAGGGCAGCACTGCAGCCCCCGGGCAAATGGGCTCTGCCTCTGGCTGCTCTGGGCCAGCTCTGGGGAGGCAGAGCAGCCTCTGGCCCTCCCTGCTCTTTCTGACTTGCCCAGGACAGCTGTTGAGTGCAGTAAGACTCTTACAGTGAGAAACATACAGTATGTCTCAGATTTTCAAAGAAGTTGATGCTACTTAAATTGCTACCCCCTCTGGAATCTGGCAAATCCAGGACTGTCTGCAGCCCCAGAGAAATGACAGTGCTTTGTCATGACCAGTGGTTTGGCCTGGGACTGGGAAGAGAATGTTGGAAACTTGCCCTGAGGAGCCAGCCAGTCCCTCTCCCACAGCAGCATCAACTGCAGCAGCAGCACTGGCAGCAGACAGCAACTGCAGCAAGGTGTTGCATTTCTGGAAGGCTTCTCCCAAAGGATCTCAAAACACAACAAAAGATTCAGCTTAAATGAACCTAAAAATTATATGCGTAGGAGGAAAATGAAAGTTACAATTTTCAAGTGTGCCTGTTTAATTTGGGTACCCAGTGCAAGTGGCTCAGGGACTATTTTTACAAATGCTCCTTGTGGCAGAGGTGAAAGTTGTAGAAATTCTTCTGAACATGGAGGTCTCAAGCAGAGATCTTAGAGCTACCTAATAATTTGAAACACTAGCAAATAAAACGTGAATTTTGCCTTGGACAGTATAGGAAGCTTGCATTTGATGCAGGAATTTGCACAGTTCTCTTTGATGTCTGCTGTGTTTTGATAGGCCCAGTTTTGACCACCATCCCCACATGTTATACCAGCTTCTCTCAGTGATGCTTAATTTATTTGTTATTTTTTTATTTATTCCTCCTGTGGGAAGGACATAAGTGTACAATCTTATTCCTAACCCTAGGGAAAGCAAATGTCTGTATGACATCATATTTGTTTGGTCCTCTTGCAACGTCATGATAGATCAGAGGATGTTTGAAGTCTAAATGTTTACAAAAACAAATTTTTGCTTCTGGAAGCATCTAAGTTCTTAATCACATGCTGCATTTCAAAGCCTGGGGCTCATATGTTTTTATTTGCATGCCTAGGGAATCTTACTATCTTGGAGCTCTTTGTGATGTGCTTTTAGTATTCTCAAATATATGTATTCTGTCATTCTCTCCAAGGACCAAAATTTTCCCTGTACTCTACAACAAAGTGACAGGCAGAACCCCTTCAGTAAATCTATAGAGGTAAGTGGTTCTTCTTTCCTGATGTCCTCACCAGAAGCTGAGAGCCAGCAGCTCCTAAAGGCCAATAGCAACAGTTTCAAATGATATTTAGCACATCTATTTCTATCAGAAATCTGATATTCTTTACATGCTGAATAACACTGTTTATTTAACTTGTAATGAAACTTACACATTCACTGCAAAACAGATTGTTCAGAGGAGCAGTGGGATCCATGACTTTCCTTGGCAATTTAAGAGACTTATATGTGAAGGAAATTTCTAGAAGGAAACTAATTTTTGATAAAGGTGAAAGCCAGTAGTTTAATGGCATTTGAAGTTTAAAGAAAAAATAAAATCCCTGACTTCTTTTTTCCTTCTCAGTTTGGTTTATATTGAACATAGTCTTGATGTTCCTTAGTGCTCCAACCATCAGTGAACTAATCAGTCCCATCTCTCCCCACCCAGCCTCCATTCTGCTCAGTCTGTAGGGAATTTTCTGTGGAAATAGAAAGTTGCCACCTATGTTTAATTTAGAAATCAACACCTATAAACTATCTTCCTGTCTGTCAAAAACAGACATCTACCAACACACAAATACCAAGAAACATGTGTCCTGATAGTGAGAACAACTGGTGCTCATTTTCACTCTCCCTGCATGTTCCTCCAAAGATGAGACTACTTTAAATCAATGTTTCTATCATTAACTAAACCAATTTATTCTATGCATTCTACCTTCAAAAAGCAAAAGTCTCAAATAATTCCTTGGGCACCTGCAGGACGTACCAGTTCTTGACATATCACACACATTCATGCCTGACCACATTTAGAAACCATTTCAAATATTGTCATTCCCTGAAAAATCATAGATTTTGTGTGTCTGTAAAAAGATAGGAAAACTATATATGAAACCATAAACATTAATTACAAAGTATATAATTGTTTTTTAACCACTTTAATGCTTTTTAAAAAATAATTGAAAGCCTTAGCTATAACCCATCCTGCCTTTTCCTGAAACTTAGTGAATTGCCAGGTGACTCAGTAGAGTTGTTCCTATTTCTACCCAAAGTCCCTTCAGAGGGAATTCATCCTCTTTCTGCCAGAAACCTGTACTGATGCACATCCTTTCCAGCAGCATTAGGCATCAGCCCAGACCTTAAAACACTGGACCATGCAGCCACTATTAGGGGGGCATCAGTGCAGATTGTATTTTATTAAGGCAGCTTCAGCCTTACTGAGAAAAAATGTGAGGACATTTCTGTATTTCAGTGGCTCCTTTTCCCTCCGTTGTACCTAAAAGCTACCTTTCAACAGTGTAGCTTTGCACAGCCATTAAGACAGCAAAGCAGACAGTACAGAATCAGTCAGGTTTCCTTGTAGAACAGGACAGAACAGACAGCAGAAGTAAAAGAAGGTTTTCCCCATTCAATTATTTTTTAAAAGTCCACAGGCTGAACAAGAAGAGATAACCAAACCATCGATGAAACACAGACTTCAACAGGAGACTAAAAATGCTGCTGATACTCAGTACTATTAACTAGAGGGTTACACAGCACAGCTTGTTACTTTTTTCTACTTTTTTTCTAAAGCTTTAAGTGTTATTTACACCACCTTAGGGCATAGTCTCTTACCCAAGACCAAGGGGAGCCAATGGGGGTCTCTGGATGATCTTCCTCCTCAGACGACATCCTGAGCTGGTAGTTTCTCCCTGTTCTTCACACACACTGCTAAAGCCACTGTTGGTTTCTGCCATATACAAAAAAGCTGCCTTTAGATTTTAGCTGTAGACAACAAAGCTCCAGAGAATATAATTTCGCAGCGATCATGTTCTTGCTAATTTTACCTGCCGAAGTTCTTGGAAGCACAGTCAGAGCAAGAAACCTGAGCTCAGTAAACCAGAGCACACTTTCCTTGCAACTGGCTCCTCAAGTGCTCTAGTTCAGTCAAAAGGTTCAGTGAAAAATTAGAGCCTGAAATACACAAATTCACTTCCAGTCGGTATCCTAACTTTCATATAAGATTTTATGGTCAGACAGTGTACTGTGTTATAAATTCCAGAAACAGAATACAAGGAATTTTTACTGCCAACATTTATTATGATCATTGATCATATTTTGTATGGATTTTAATAGTTTATTTTTTTTTTCAAGACAGGCTCTTAATGCCAAAATCTAATTCTGCCTTTCTGCACAGCTGTACAACTCCACAACTCTACAACCCTAACCGTATGAGTGAGAAGGCAGCACAGCTTTCCTGTTCCTCTGTGCAATAATATTTGAAAGGGGATCATTTTCATTTCCATTTGTTCCTTTTGGTCTTCTCTTTGTGCCTAGTTTGATACCAGTATGTAGAATCCACACAGATCCATACAGATCTCACACTATTTATTTATCAGATAAACTTGTCCTGAGTCTTTTGAGACTTCTGGCTCTGTCTGAGAGGACAGCTGGGTCCAGCATCTTGAAATCACTTCTGGCAGCTGGCAGGAATGGCAGCCTTGCCACCGAGATGCAGCCTGAGGTATTGTGTACAAAATGACCACTAACTCACAGATATGATACACTTTCTCATTCACAACCTGTGGCTTGAATTCTGTTATTTATCATCCCTCTGCTTGTAAGGCATCTGCCTGCAGTAGCTGGTGAAACAAAGTTGCTATCAAAACCCCTGAACTCCTCTGTTACAGGTCTGGCTTTGGGCGAAGGCTTCTAAATCTTTCCACTCTTATGTAATGAAATGGGCTATTTATAGCACCCCACTGCAGCAGAGTCCTAGCATTAACTATGAGCTGATAACAGTTATCAACTGAACAAACATGCCCAGCTATGCTTCATACTTAACCCTAGGCTATAAGCAAATTCAGTGAGTCGGAAAATAATCAGTCAATGGAAAAACTCTGGAAATAAGGCATAGAGTAGAGAAATAGCCTGTTGCCAGCATGTGGTCTCTCATCACTCTGAGTGTCACTAAGTAGGCAGCACATAGAGAGGACTAAAAGGTGACAGCCCTCTGTGCAGCCCACCAGGCACTGTCAGCTGGAGGATTAGGGTGTCACAGGCCATGGGTGGACAGTGTTTTGTTTTCAACAGCAACATCAGCGTCAGCTGTGCTTGCCCCGGTCACCCTCCTTATCCCAAAATACAACATGCAAGATTTTTTAAGTCTGAAATACTTTCCTAAAACAAATAATTCTGAGGTCTCAAGGAGAGCTGTGGTATTCCAGCTGAGAGTTAAGAGCATTGCTGCATGAGTTGCCTTTAAGCTTTGGGAGTATTGGGAATGAGTGTTATTCCTGTGTATCAACCAAAACTAACACGGTTGCCAAACTGCTCTGAATGCCCGGCATGGCAAAGGAAGTGCCAGTTTGTATCACAGGAGAAGCATTAGATGCAGGCAACCCTGTCTCAGCTCACTCCAGTTGCTCACTGGGCCTGTGGGATTCTGCTGGGCTCCCTCAACATCCCTCCAGCACTGTCACTGTCACTCCTGCTCCTGAAAGCCTTGCACTGGCCCACTGCAGCCAGTCCCTGATGACTGATTTTCCACCTATTGGGTGTCTTAGGATCACAGGACACATCTGGAAGAGATCTAATCATCAGGAAAAATGATGCTTACTTAGACTCTTTTACAGTTCACATTAGAAGCTCTGAATCTGAAGTGGCCCAATAGCCAAGTCACTCTCAAGTTGTAGAGGAACTCTTCCAAGAGAAAATAGCACAGCACTTGAGTTACCGAGATGCTCAAGTTACTCGTTTCTGCTGTACACCAAATGTTAAGACTGTAAGCACAGAAACCCATTTATTAGCTATCTGACAAATCACATTTGCTTTCTGGAACAATTTTGGGGAAGGAAATCCAATACAATTCTTCTCATTTCAGATAAACAGGGAAATGCCACACCTAATGAATTTCAATGGCATTCCTGCCCCTGCTGAAAGGTCTATTCAACAAATTTAAGATAGGAACCACTGTTTGTTAGAGTAATTTTCCACTGTTCCACCCATTTCTTCTGATAAATTTTCTTTCAAGCTGTGATGGGTAAGTATAACAATCTATCAGAAATAGCATTTAAATAATTGTAATATGCTGCATAATGTTTATTTATTGAATTCTTCAAGAAGTAGGCGTGCATCTTTCCCAGCACACTGTATTCCTGAAGCCTTTGCCATTTTCTGTACCACCTGATTTCAGGAACTTTCTGCTTTCACCAGGAAGCACTAACAAGTGTGGGCATTTCTCCTGGGCAACATAGATGTATCCAGTGGCTGCTGTTCCTAGATCAATGCGTCTGTTATCTATGTCCAAGGGTGACCATCACCAAACACTTCTGATCAATATACCCATAAATGGAATAATGACTAGATGTAAAATGACCTTTCTTCATAATTTGCATAAATTATGACATTGTTTCTCAGATTTTCCCGAGGTTCTCATCCCCACTACCTGCTCCCCATCCCACCTTCTTCCTGTCACGCGCACACAGCCAGGCCACAGTTTCTTTGCCTTCTTCCCAGTGTTCCCCAATCTCCTCAGCAGCTGCTTTTCCCTCACTCCCTTCCTATTTTTGCACCCTCAGGACTTCACAGCTTTGTTGCTACTTCCCCAGTTGTTGTTTTCAACCAAAGACAAATGTGGAATAGTAGCTGACACAAAATTCACAGAAAATGTTCTCAGACTCACAGTTCCTGTAGGCTTCACATCAGTTTTTAGATTCCTCCTCAGGCCATAGCCTCTGTGACATCCTCTAACAACAAGTTTCACTGGATAATTATGCACTATAAACAGAAGTTTTGATTCCAGTTTTAAACAGTGTCCTGTGATTTCACTACATGACACAGGTTAAAGAGGAGCAAGTTGCTTTTTATAAACAGCATTTGCAAGTGCTGTATCATGAGAAGGAAAAAAAATTGTAATCACTCCAGAATATTTAAATATAGAAATATTAGCTCATGGTAGCCTCTATGTGAACTTTCTTTTGCTGAACTGATAACTGTCATCTTATTTTTAATAGAATAGTTTTTCAACTTAAAGATTAATTTAAGATATTTTTAAATACAATCACAACTCTACTGTACTGGAACAGCATCACTCTCCTAAAATAGTTGCTTTTCACATTACAGTAGTTTCCATGGAAAAATCTTATGGATCTGCTCTCTCTATTTTCTTTCTGTAAAGGCTTTTGTCTGATAAACACTTATGGAAATTTATAGCACCATGTATTAAGAAACCTGTATTGAGAAAGCAAAAAGAAAATCTACCTAATAGAAATGCTGAGTCATAACTCTCCTGTTTTGCATCTCCTGCAGAGGTGAAGTTCAAGATGGTACAAATTCAGACCAAACATAATTCAAGTGGGGGACTTGAGAAGGGTACACAGCGCTGCCAGCCTGCCCCACCACGGGTGCCATCTTGTCTGGGAGAGAACTTTGAGATTTATGGCTGATAAATAAACAGTATTTACAAGAATAACTTAAGGTCTAGTAGAGAGAAATAACACCATCAACATAAAAGAAAAGGTTCTGTGTGTTTGCAAAAGCCCATATATGAAAGTGTATTTTATGGTGCAGAATCAACCCTGTGATTCCTGCAATAACCTCTGAACCAATATCTGTTCTCATAGATGTTAATTGTTCTGATAGGTAGCAAAAAACCACTTTCCTGTCAGTCCTGTTGTCTCTAAGTATAAAGAATACTGTTTAATTATTGTTAATGATGCCAGTCATCACTTTCCACAGCACAACAGCTCACCCTGACAGAATAATGCTCTGTAGTATGTTCAGCGTTTAAGTGCATAATCAACACATTGCTCATGTAACAAGTGTGGAGAAATTTCCTTCTGTTTCTATTCCTATGTAAATCTAAATAAAAATTTCAGTTTCCTTGAGGATTCTAATCAAAACCACATTTATGTATGAAGCTGGTTTATGAGGTCTTTCTTAAAATCATGGCAGTTGACTCCCAATGCCTTTTTCTCACAGCACAGGAGTCTCACTGTTATATCTGACACCCCACCACTTCCTAGCCAAATAATATGTCAGCAGTGGACAATGTCAGCATTTGGACTATTGCCTCAAAACTGCCAGAGTTGTGTCCTCCACAGTCATCAATGGCTATTTTGGGAGCTGTCAAAACAGGACTGGAAATGTTATGAAAGCATTTGCAAACTACCAGAACCACTGAGTATTTATTCAGGTGTAGACTAGAGCAAGGATAAGGGACAGAAGAGAGTCACCAGGCAGAGGATTTTTTTTCACACCAGTATATCCCCAATATTTCAGTGGTGGCTGATGAATTATTAAGACTGGTTGCTGAGGGGATGATGTGGGAGAGGAGGGCTGTGGCAGGAGGGTGGAAAGGCAGCATGGCAGCTGGGTGTGGTGTGTGTGGTGTGGTGAGAGGCTGTGCCATGGGGCTCTGGGTGCCCAGCAGTGTGCAGGGCTGTGCTCTCTGGGCAAGCCACGCATGGCAGAAGGATGCAAGCAGAGGTTGGGCTTTATGGTAATTGCAATGCTTTACCACCCTGAGAAACAGCTCTGGCACAGTCATTTCTGGCACAGGCACTGTGGTTGTGGCTGGGGAATGGACCCCAGGAAGGAAGGATGGCTCACAATCCTCACTCACCCTCACAGCCAGAGCAGAGCAGCAGCCTGTGGCAGATAGCTGGGTATCATTTTGTCTGTTGAGCTGGGTGCTTATGACACCCACATGAATTCCAACTTCCATGGAAATACAGATTCTTTCACACTGCACATAGTCCCTGCCCAGGGTCCTTGTGCCCCTGCAAACACTTCCTACTGCAGCCAGGAGCTCTACTTGCCCCCCAACTTCTTCCATGCTGCTGGATCCATTCATATTCACTTGCTCTTCAATTTCTACCATATAGAGCTGTCCCTTGATCCATCCTTTGGGTTTGTTGTATCTCTTTCTTTTTGTGAGTGACACCTTCCACCACAGTGTCACAGATACAGCCTTTGAAAAACAACCCCCTCACAAGCCATGTTTAGCAACTGCTTTTAGATGCAGAGTGGGAGCTGAGATCTGTACATTCCCTATCACCACAACAGGAGGCACTTGCTAGGGAGGGATGAAATCCCTTACATCCTCTAGTGATTAGATACCAGATATTAGTGCTTAAGTGCTTGTGAAGAGCTCTTTAATAGAGAAGAGAGGATGACAAGAAGGAAAATAATGTCATCTTTCCAATAACCTTCTCTATATTTGGACTCTGTCTTTTACAGAAGCTGAATCATAAACTACTTGCCTCTCTGACAGACAATTCAGAACATGCTAATAATACTATCTGCAGGTGATAATAGTGGATGACTAAATTAGAAAGCATGGAAGGTGCTAGAGAAGAAGGCAGAAGCTATAAAAAGTTTGTTTGCTATCACATTATCAAGTGAATCTGCGGAATGCAGAGTTCTGCTTTCTTGCCACATCCAAAACCAGAAAGGACATACTTAAAAGATGTGTGTGCATAATGGGCATGGGCCAAGTTTTCTCACAAAGGTCACTGGGACTGAAAGCCAGTGATTCCTTCTCACAAAAGAAAGACAAGAGAAGTGTGGAGCTGGGACCTGGGTACTCAGCCCTACACATGCACATAAGGTAAAGAACTATAGCACCAAGGGTTGCAGCACAGGATGCCAGTCCCACCCAAACAGATTTGCTTTAATTTATCATGATTATTTATCATCATTATTATTATTGTTATTATTATTATTACTTTATCATCTCAGAGTCCCAGTTGGACACAAAATCTACATTGCCCTCTCCATGAAAGCTTACACTTTATGGGGGCATAGCTTGTAAACTAGGTCAGGGATGAAGAAACTTCTGGATGTAGCTCTGGAGGCTGTCTCTCCCTGAGTCATCCACCATCATTTTCTGGCCTCCTGTGAGCAAAATGCCGTGTTTTCCTACCATGTGGGTGCATAGATGCTCCCACAGCATGACAGGAGTACCTGCATTTTGGTCAGAGTAAGGGCATATCTGGTCTTATTACAGGATGTGCTCTCCAAGACAATGGGCTGTGCATGCAATTTTCATCACATACAATTTCTCATAAATATAGTCCATGATGGAGAATGATTGCACTTGGTCACACAATAGACACAGGTCTGCTGAGGCCAGGCCCTGGGACTCCTATCCTGTATACAGGATACAGTATGTAGGTAACTCATGGAGAAAAAGGTTAACATGAAACAACACTCAGGAGTATGATGACTTTGGGTGACTATCAGCTGTATTTTGTCAAAGTTTTGGAAAATTTGTCGCAAAAGAGAACGTTAAGAAAGGACATGATTTATTTTTATTTATTTTTTTAATATTTTGTACTTTAGGCCTTTTTTAGTTTCTTGAAGAAAATGGATGTCTAAAGACTGACAAAGCAAATATCAGACCTAAAACACAGAAAAAAGTTAATGGACACTTGGTATAAGTTGTTTAAATGTTTGGTTACAGGAAAGGAAATTTCAACTCACTGTCTTTCAAAACTCACTGTCTGAGTTCTTGCAAAAACCCTATACCTTTGAGGCTGTATGTTATAGGCCATTAGGCAGTACTGTATTTTCTCTTGATCAGTTCAGGTCATTCCTTAATTATATTAACTCCTTTCAGCCAGTGCTTTTCCTTTGTTTTTTTCCACTACAAAAGTGTGTATACTTATTGGTCCAGTACATCACCAAGACAGATGTCCATGCAGCATGAACTTTATTTATAAAGACATAAATGTCACACTTCCTTAAAAAAAGTTTAAATTAACTAATCAACTGGTGAAAACTGAACAGTAATACTATTTACATAGGCCAATGCTCACCTTCCTTCACAAAACTTAAAGTGAATTCTCACTCTGAAGCACGAACAATAAAATATAGAAGGACACTGATTGCTAGAAGTTTCCTTGTAGATAGCAATCCACGTCTCTTACAGAATTCACAACTTACAGAACTTACATTTTCTCTGTAAATTAACCTAAATTAGCTCTTTGGCAAAGTCATACCAATGCCTGTGTTTCAAGGGCAGTATTGTAACAGACTCAGCCACCCAATGGCATTTCGTCTGTATAAAGTCAATGATCCCCTCATTGGTGTATCCAGCAAGAAAGGCCTGCCTAAATATTAGATATCCTCTGACAATGTCTATGCTCATCCTCCCTACACCTTGGCTGAGTGACGTTAACACTGATTCTATAAAGACAAACGGGAAGTTTGCAGCTTAGGCAGCATTCCCAAACACTGAGACAAAGACAGTGACCACTGATTTAACATTTAGAGCATACCAAATATCACAATGCCCGGTGCTGTTCTAGAACAGGTTTTTAGATTTTCACCTGAATTTCTCAGTATTGTAATCTCCATTTTCTCACTCCTTTGAAGCACCTTGGCAAGAAAATATCCCCAGAAAGTGTATTGGGAGTGTTTTAGAACAATCTCATATGCTTTCCTGAGTGCACTTGCCTCAGCTTGAAGTCTACAACCAGTTTACAATTTAGTCACAAAACATCACTGTTCAAGAAATAAATCACTTGCAGGTCAGTCCCACCATTTGATCTCTTCAGTTATTCAAGTTAATATCAGTTTCAGGTTCAAATGTTCAGATCTCATTTTACTATCTACCTTGTTAACTCTTTTCCTTATGCTAATAAAACCAGACATATAATTAGTCTTCTTCTCCAACAGTCCTGCACAGTAAAACTATCCAGTGTGGCACTTATTCCAAAAATTAAAGCTTCAACTGAGTTCCTACTGTTAAAGAAATATACTTTACAAATCTTCATATAAAAAGCCTACCTGAATCAATCAGAAGCAGTTTACTACAGAACTGTACCAACTCCTGTTACCCTATGCCAACTGTTTGATAAATAAGACTTGTAAACCAGAACGTGCTCCTAAATTTACATTTCCTATTTCTGGAATGTGCAAAAAGTTTCCTAACCCTTTTCTTTATGAACTTGCATGTGGTCTTCTTTGTCAAGGAAGAAGTGCACTCATTGACCTCTCTTCTGCTATGAAATGCTTTCCACCATGTAAGTCTCTGTGTCTGTATCGGGAATTAGGGATGACTTCCATCAGAACATTAAATTAGAAAAGTCACTTCAATGTTTGTAAATATGATCTTAAACTGTCTGATTAGATATCATTCTAATAAACAATGGAAAACAGTCCTGTTTCTGTTCAGAAAGCAGAGCCTCTCAAAAGTAGTTTTCTGAGATGGTGGCAATTAGTGTCTTATGTCATTCAGGAAATGAGTCTCTTTTCCATTAAATATGTCGTCCAGTCAGGAGGAAAAGTGGTCTGTCCTCTTTGGCATTGGCGGTCTGGAATTCGTCGCGCAGACGGAACTGCCATTCATCTTCCAGCTCCAACCGGACAACAGTCTGGCGGAGAGAATTGCGATCCTGGCAAATCACACACAGGGTGGCACCTGAGCAAACAGTTCAAAAGAAACTCACGTGAGTATCCCCTTTGTTCTCAGATCACCCACCTCCCACCACCCTTCAGCACGGGGAACTCTACTTCTTTCACATCAGGGGTTACAAATGGGCTTGGGAGAAAATTAAGCCACTCAGGTAGGACTTGAGGAGAGCTATGTTCAGCTACCTGTTTGTCAGGATCCTCTTGTGTAACTTGAGGTACCTCATAATAATCTAGTAAACAGGGCTAGCAGCACTTTCCATGAATCTTAGGGTAGGAAGAGTAAAACTGGCAGGTCTAAGGAGGTCGTGATGGGTCCTGACTGCAAACCAGATAAAGCCCTACATCGATTCCTGTTGTAGCCCTTCTGATCATTACCATTGTTGTGTGAAACCTTCAGTCAGCAAAACCCACAAGGCAATCACTGTGATGGCTGACTAAGCTTTTTGTGCTTTGCTGCCAAGAAATGGTCTAAACATGTCATTAAAACTAATCACAAATTTTAGTGGTTTTTGGATTGGTAAATTCATGTGCTGGCAAGAAAGAACCTGGTCTACGTGGCTACAGACACAAGCAAACTCAGAATTCCAAAGTAAAAACACCATACTTCAGTAACCAATGCCAAATGTTCTGTTTGGCATGCTGATAACCACTTTAACTTGCATGCACGGCTTCCTGGCTTCTGAGAAAAGTCCTCCTTTAAGAGAAAATAATTACCTCACCAGCATTCAGTAATCTAAATGGGAGATGGTGAGGTAAGTGGTAATGCCCAAGACAAAAAATATCCTGTGAATATAATGAAAAGAAACAGGACAGATGGTCACATGGTGTTTAATTCTCATGTGACAGGTTAGAAAATCAAGTAGGCTGCCAGAGGAGACGGAGAAATCCCAAATCAAACACACTTTGTGCTACATGATATAGAAATAGACTGGTTTATGCAAAACAACACTGACTGGTAGCCTCTGTTTTAGCTGCAATGAAGAACACAGCAATTTATAACAACTCTGCCACTTTCAAGAGGCACTAACCATGGTGCTCTTCTCCCAGTGACAATTATAGCTGAGAGAAACAAATCCCCAGAGCACCAAATGCATAAGATAGCAGCAGAAGGATCCAAAAGAAGTTTGTAATGTGACTGTCTGCAGCACAAGTGGAAGTTAGTTGTCTCCACTGCTACACACCATCACAAGGTTTACATGGAGAAACTGGGTATTAGGAATAAATTTTAAATGAGCCAGTTTCTATTTCTAAAAATAGAAAATATATTTTGATAGAGGCTTGTCAATCACCCATTTTCTATCGAAATTTAGAAAAGCTGCAAGAACACAGTAGGTAAATGCTTCATGCATAAATCTTCAGTACTCAGTTTTCAAATAGAGTAAGGAGTTGTGCACATACTTGAGGCATGATGATATGGATCCAACATTCCTTCCCACTTAGAAATCTGCAGAATTTATAGCACTGCTATATACCAGTTTACTACAGTGCAGAGCCAGCATGATCAAGCATCAAAGTTGGGTGGGGCATATAAAGATAAATATGAATACATGCATATACATATATATGCATATATATTAAATAAATATAATAGATTTAAAACACATATAAAATAATAAAATTATTGCAGCTCACCTTTAAGAAAATGAAACTTCTTCAAAAAGCTAGCTACAACAAAGGAGTCACAGAGGTACAGCAGGAGACCACTGAATGTCAAACCAGAGGAACTGATATTCAGAGAATGAGGCCGAGAACTCACGTAGCAAACTGCAATCTGATTGGGAGAGGATGGAAAAAAATTAACATCTTTAGAGCTTCCATATGAAGCTTCCAGTATCTGCACCTGATTCAAATTCAGACTTGCTTTCCAACTCCAAATATTGTGAGCTTTATAGTTCCTTCCAAAACATCACACTATTTATTAACAATGTATATAAGCACAATTCATAATTATGTATTGCTACTACTCATTATTATTATTATTATCATGAGGCTTATATGTGATAGAGTTTGAAAGCTGCAGTAACAATAGCTCCCCACAACCATAATGCTGTGACCTGCCCAGCGCATTTTATTTATATAAATAAATATTTATAGTAAATATAATAACTCTACAGTCAGACATGAAAAGGACCCTTAGAAATTCCAAATTTCATTTACATTATGACAGGATTACTGAAGTCAGTAGAGTTATGCACATACATGAATTTATGAGGTTTCCTCTTGCCTAGTTTGGTTTCATGGCTACACCTGAAATCCACAAGGAACGGGAATATTTACAGCACTCTTTCAGGATTTATAAATTCAGATTAAGGGAATCTTCTACACAAGACTTTGTTTCAAAAGTGCCACTGTACTACTTAGCTGTGATACATACTCATCTGGCATAGATCAGCATGATTAAGTGGAGGAAGGCTGAACCACAGCAACTAAGACTCTGTATCAATATGCCTATTCCATATTCCTTCAATCCTATTGTATCATGCTCCAGTTGAGGCAGCAATTACAGAATGAAATTGAAATAATTTCATATGCTGAATGGGTTAGAGCTGAAAGGATGCAATGGATGAAGACATTAACAGTACAATGCCCTCCCACAGAGCTTGTTTTTCCAGACATGGTGGAAACAAAAGCATAAGAACTCAAATGTTCTGGGAGCACTATACATGGGAAGGTTATTACACAGATCTTTGGAAGAGAAGTTCAGTAAACCCAGAATGATTGAATTTCATTTAGTATTCAGTGAAGAGATAAAAACAGTCCCTCTCTCTGAACCACACCACCTTAGTACCAAATTTCTATTGACATATTTGAGTTGAAATACGACCTTGGCTTTAGATCCAAACTCATCAGAGAGAGCCAACAGCTCCTGAGACCTAATGTCAGCTTCTCCCATTCCAACTGGTTGTCTAGTATTTGATTCTCTGCCTCAGCTTATCAGTCTGAAGTGAACTAAAAACATCTGTATATTTGAAGTGCTTTCTAAGGGTTATCCTAGTATTTGTAAAACACACTTGTGGAAGAAATTTTTTGTAGGAAGAGCCAAATTATAGGAGATTGAGAAAACACTTCACAGACTATATTAGTATGTAGGACAATTCTGGGATTTCTCTCCATGTACTTTAGTTTGAAGCCTCTGACAATATCTCTATGGGACTAAGAATTCAATTTTAACATTATAGGGCTGTACCTCAAAGTCTGTGTACCTATTATTATAGAATACATCAATAACCCATCCAAAACAGAGCCTACGCATTTCTAGAGCTACTTGGAGATTGTTTTGTTCAGTACCTGTGGTCCTAAGTTAAGGTAACAGTCCACAGATAGCACTGGATGGCTGTAATTCTTCAGTGAGAGAGGGAAGAAGCGATGGCTGTGATACTGGAGATACTTTTCAAGGAGCAACTGAGCAGGTGCTGCCAAGAAGGTGTGCTTGCTGTCAGGAGCACAAATGTACTGAGCAGGGGAGATTGAAACTGGAGTGTCAGATACCTGTGAGGAAAAAGTATTTCACATACAGATCAATCTTAATCAATCAAGTTGTACTTATGTGAATTCTGGTTTGTATAAAATACGTCTCAACCCTAGAAATCTAAGTCTCACATAAGAAGAAAAGTTATTCAGAAAAAAATATCTGCTACCAAAACAGTTTCAGTTCCATAAAATTATATTTGTATTTATAGTCTTTGAAGTTTCTTCTTTGAACTCAAAATACTCCTACCTATGAAGTCACATGAAGATGAGCAATTCTAGATCTGTAGACAAAATCTACACAGTGAATGATTACTTGGATTGCAAAGAGACACTTCACCTTTTTTTGTAAGTTTTGAAGGAAAACTATTAAGGAAAGTTGTATTTATGACAAGAATACTATGGATTTCAGAAATAAATAACTAAAAAAGCCCCACATGGTAGACATACCCCATTACTGGCAACAGATGATGCACCAAAATACCTCAGTTCTCCTGGGTAAAAAAGACAAAAAAGGAGAACAGAATTTTAACAACAATGCAACAGAGATCTCAGTTCCCACCTTAGACTTTATGTGGAAGGATCGTTGTCCTCCTACTGCAATTTGCTTTTTCATGACATTGAAGTGGTTGAACCGACAGATGAGAAGGCCAGCACTGTGGACACGCAAGTTGAAGTCAACATCATCACATGTAAATCTGGAAAGAAAAAATCATAGCAGGTCAGAGGAATGTTTCTCGTCACACACTGACAAATACAAGCACCCAGCCTTTGATCAGCACCATAGAAAGGACATGTATCAAACATACTGACCCTCCACCAGTGCCTATCAGTCAGGGAAAGGGGCTTCAGCTTTCTAATAATAAACTAGGCTAGAATCAGTTTGAGAAGACCAGAATGAGGGAGGAAAGCACTTAGGGAGGGAAAGGATCAAAAGCATAAAGTGGAAAGGCAGTAAATTTCTAAGGAAAATACCCAGGAGTTAAAAAATTTTCTTTGCCTTTTACTACAATAATGGAGTCATAAGAAATTGCTGCATACATTACTACCCCAAATATGGTCAAGGAAATTAATTCCTTTGGCTTCCAAGGAAATGGATGATTTATCAAATGCACAGAAATATCTACTCATTTTCCCCTCAGCATATGAATAGCTAGCAATTTTTTTAATGTTCCTCTACAGAACTAAAGTAATTTTATTTTAGAAACAAAAACTATTTGAAGGCAGGGAGTCTTTATACAAGAGAACTGCTGAGACACAGGAAAAGATTAAGCAGAATGAGGCCAAACATCCCTGAGCTACATTTGACCCATTTAAAAAATCTAATGGAACAAAATAAAAGGTAAACTCCTAAAGCTGACTAAATTCAAATACTCTGATCTCTGGAAAATTCAGACTCAGTTCTCCATTTTGAATATATTTATCACAAAGGAAACAAGATAATGTGCAGAACTATTGGATTGACATCCAGGGCTTGAATTTAAGCAAACTGAGCAATCAGTGCAACAGTCAACATCAGTGAGAAACATGGCATTCAATTACAGATTTTAGAAGTTTTGTCTTTGATCTTAGCAATATCTACATGGTTATTTGATATCCCTGACTGTCACTGTCTCTGGGTTTTAAACTGTACCTTTTTCCCTGCCCAGGCTCGGAATGCCATACAATGCTTCACACTCAGCAGTACCCACACAGGATTACCATGAGCCTCATGTGGTTCAAAGACAGAGGCAGGAAATGGGTGGTGTGATGTGGCATTCCTGACATTTTAACATTGCTGCTTGTACTCATATCATTTTGCTTTATTGTCATCGTCTCCATTTGCCCTCATACATAATGCTTCATAAAGTAACACACTTAGGCAGCCTGGGAGCACAGTTCTCTACTAGGAGATGCACAGAGGCAAATTTGTTCTTTTAAGATGTCAGGCTGGTGACAATAGAAATATAGATAATCTGTTTTTTCATAGAATAATGAAAGCAGAATGCTTCACTGCAGTTATAAGTAAGCTTGGGCCTCAAACCATATTTTCCTGAGTTAGCAGAGTTCTCCTGAAAAGCACAATGACTGATGTTCAGTTACCTAAGTGTAGCTGTGTAGAGTCATTTTAATTACGTGGGCTATCCCACCCAGCTTACAGAAAACCACACATTTCATGTCACACCTGCCAGCCCTCTATGGATGTCTTCCATATTCTAAGGCACTGAAAGACCAGTTTTAGACAAGTGAATCCCACCTCTAGTGATATATATACACTTCATTCTGTTGTAATAAATGCATGTCCCTCAGAAATGGGGGGAAACCTGCAGTTTATTTCACACAGATCAGTGAAATTCTGTGAGACTATGAACCTAGTGAATACAGTTCTGTTAACTGTGGTAATGCTGTGCATGACAAAATTATAATCTGATATATCCTAGGTGGCATAATAAATGAAAAAAGTGGGATTTCTGAGACAGCTGAATGCTCACCAGTGTGAACAAGACTTATTTATTCTTTTCTTCTGATTGTCCTGATGAGCACATGCGTGGTATGCTGCAGTGTTGTGCTACTCAGGGTAAAAAGCCCAGATGTATATATCAGAATGAGATTTGGTTATGCACCATTCATCCATACATTCCTGTTTCCTTTGGAAGGGAGAGCAATTAGGCAGACAAGAAAGGAAGTACAGTATTTACCAAAGGCCACTTGGAGTAGACCATTACTGCAGAGTACCTTGCTGACTGTGTCTATACTGTCACTTAATTATCACTGTTTTATTTGGAACTATAGAAATTAATGTCTTTTTCCAACTTCTGGCAGCCTAGGAAGGATTTGAATCACCAGTAAGAAAACAAAATCTGTCTGTATGCCATTCACAACCTCCCTAAAAAAACAAGAGCTTTGGTAAAATTCCTTTATTTGGTTCATTACCTCTGCTGAAAAGTGCTACTGATTCACTTACCTGTTCTGATTGTACTGTACATTCTGTGTCAGATCCACATTCAACATAATGAAGTCGTGCACATGGCAGCAGGAGAATGGTTCCTTGAACTCAGAACTATTTGTTTTACTGGACCATTTCCTCATTCCAATTAGGGCATAATGAGTGACATTGGGAGTTGCTTCAATACGTTGCAGAATTTGCTTCAGGGAAACATTCCTTTCAGTCCATGTATAGTCACTACAATAATTATGAAAATGTGTTAATTTTAAAATATAGAGAACATTCAGAATCTCTTTCAGCTGAAGAGCAATTCTTAAGAGTTGAAAGTTGTTATGACATTCAGGTAGATAACTTCAGTGTTGTCTTACTTTACTGTATTTTTTTGTCTCTCGCTCTAGTTAAAATTAACTGGTGCTTATGGGGTGGGGACTGGTATGACAGATCTCAAACTTAGTCTAGATCTCTCAAAATATTCACTCAGATATGTAAACTTTTAAAGTTACCTAGATAATATTCCAATGAATCTCGGAGAGTTGCTGATTTGTGCCATAATTTAAGCACAAAGTATTAAAGATCCTTCTAGCCCACCCCTAGAATCCATAAATCTTAGTTTTCATTGAGTGTCATTCTCTGTGAAAGTTTGCTGTAAATTCTTCATTAGCCTGTTCATGGAATAGATAAAAATATCTAGCACAAACAATATTCTAAAGTAATGAAAACAAAAATACTAGTTCAGGGATTTGGGGAACTCATAAAGGACACACACAGACTGGGACTGACAAAAGAGCCAAAGGAAATCAGTTGCACAACTTGCACAGAACTGTCATTTATCTTTCCTAGAAAAATCTGGTGAAAAATGGACATGTGAGTGTCCATGCTGTCCAGTGTATCAGGGAGTGTTTACAGAGTCTGAAATCTGCAGTCCAAGTAACTCTAGCTTGAACAGCGATGGCTGCAGGGCATATAAGTCCTCAGGGGACAGGAATGAAAAACAGGCACTACACTATGTGCAGTGCAAAGACAGATACCTAGGAAAGGACTCTTCTTGGGCAAATATAATTCTCTGCTTTTACAGGGTAGAAGTTGTAGTGTAGCAAACATAATTTCAAAATTACATGCAGAGAAAGGTTAAAAGAGATGAAAAAGCATATATTACAGTATTTACCTTTTCCTGTCTCCTGAACAATCAACTTCTACTGCATTCCACATAACACAGGAGTCATCTGAAATGACAATGAAAGGCCAGATATCCTGGGGTTTTATCCCCAGCTCTTCCTGACGGTTCCGTTCAAGCTCCAGGTTATGATAAGACAGCTCTTTTATCAGGAAGTGTGCGGCACCTGAAACCATGGGCATAAACCACCAGATTAAAAATAGGGGCAGAAACTGTTTGCTTTTAACTCAGAAGCCTTTTGAAGTGAAGATTTCTGCAGACAAGGGTATAAATCACTTTGAAGGTGTGACACCCCACTACCACCCAGAGCCAACTTGCTTTGTCACTTGCCAAACAACCACAAGTTAAAGAACCACATTGAGAAGGATGCAAAATGAGGCCTGACTTCTGTGGTAAAGATTTGCTAGTGTCTTAAGGATTTAGTGACTACTTCTTTTAACCTGACAATGTTTGTGTTCGTTAGCATCCCTTAGTGCAAAGAGTTAGAGATGTTGACTGGCCAGCTTTATGACTTTGGAAATTGTCCCTGATGATCTATTTTGAGTGTTTGTCACTACTGCTGTATGTAAATTGTTCCAGCAGCACAAGCAAAGGGTTGAATATTTCACAGATGTTATATTAGCAGAACCTACCTAAGGGATGTACCCAACCAGAGCATCACTGCCCATGTAAATAGTACACAACTTATTTCCACAAGGAATCAGAGTCAGTAACTCCATCTGAGTTTTAACACCCTCAGCTTCTTTCAAAGACAATACAAGAGTTACGTATTTCTAGGGTGCAATTCATTGAGCTTGTTCTAGCTGTCCTGGATAAAGAGAAGTGTACCTTCAGCTGTGGCACATTGTCTTCAGAGAGAATCCAGATCACCAGATCAGACATCCTAGCTGCAAGCTGTGTGTCTACATTTCACTGTTGAATAACAACACCTCAAGGACCCAAGTTGTGTGTCCACATTTTTTAGAACTTTTGGTTACAACTTACCTACTCCTGCACTGTTGAAAATGCTTGGAAGAACAAGCATGATGTGGTTGGGCCAATACTTCTTATATATGGCCATTTCATACTCCTTGACAACTAAAACATGCAAATGACTGGCTCCATCCATTGCATGATATAAATTGAAAAGTCCATGTTCATGACGGCCAGTGGTGGGAGTAAAAGTGGGGCTTTTTATGTAATCTTCACTCTGTAGGTAAGAAGAAGTGTGAGCTTCTGTATTAATCCGGAGAGAAAGAGGAGAAATAGGTTCTTCAGGACAATAAATCAGATCCACTAACACTAGACAAACTGACACATTTTAAACTTCCTTGATAGGAAAATAAACAACTTTTATAAGAATTGGAAAAAAGAAAACTCTATCATTTAGCTTATTTGACCAATGAGAGTGTGGTGGAATGGACAGGACTGCTAACCTTGGCCTGCCAAGTGCAGAGGTACCTAGAGGATAGATCTAGAAGAGGATTTAGGTCCATATGATATAGGACTGTAAGAAATACCTTACTCCAAAACTATAGTACAACTCTTCTGACTGGAGCAAGGGAATAAAAAAAGGAGCAAAGGGAGAATAGTCCTTAAATGTCAAAGCCTCAAACTAGGTCAGTGGCAGAAGCAAGAAAAGAATCCACAAGGACCCAGTGCACAGCTCTGACCATGCTGGGTGAGGAAGAGCAGGAGATGTCATTCTTGCATTGCTGTTGTGTTGCTGTCTAGGGTTCTTCTATTTAAAACTTGAACTGGAGGGTGATACTGATTTATTACTGTTTATTGGAAGAAGCTTATTTTCTCCAGGATAGAAGTGCTACTGCTTACTGCTGTTCCACAAATTGCTTCAATACTCCAAGCAGTGTGGCCTGAGCAAGGCACAGCTTCACCTTACACATGGGTATCAGGAATCTCTGTAAAGGTCAACATCTCTGCACCAGTGTGGCCTCACCTTGAATAGTGTGTGCAGTTTTGGGCACCACAATATAAGAAAAATACTATTAGATATTATTATCTATACAATAGATAATATAGTAAGAAAAAAAGACTATTAGAGAGTCTCCAAAGGAGCAAAGATGTTGAAGGGCCTTGAGGGGAAGCTGTATGAGGAGTAGCTGAGGTCACTTGTTCTGTTCAGCCTGGAGGAGACTGAGGGGAGACCTCACTGCAATTACAGCTTCCTTGTGAGGGGAACAGGAGGGGCAGGAGCTGATCTCTGCTCTGTGGTTACCAGGGACAGGACCAAAGTAAATGGCCTGAAGTTGTGCCAGGGCAGGTTTAGGCTGGATATCAGGAAAAGATTCTTCCCTCAGAGGGTGGTTGGGCACTGGAACAGCTCCCCAGGGAGGTGGTCACAGCACCAGCCTGGCAGAGCTCAAGAAGTGTTTGAGCAATGCTCTCAGGCACAGGCTGTGAGTCCTGGGGATGGTGCTGTGCAGGGCCAGCAGTTGGACTCAGTGATCCTTGTGGGTCTCTTCCAACTCAGCATATTCTGTGATTCTGTGGTCAGAGTTTGCAGAGCCTGTCAAATAGGTGACCTTACAAAGTGTTTTACCTACAAGCATGACATGTGATTCTTTACACAGTCTTGAAGCCATGACTAAAATTCTTTGAAAGTGTTATTTTTATATTAAAGTAACTAAGCATTTATGCAGAATAAAACAGGATATTCCGCTGCTTTTTCTCTACAGAAAAAAATGCGTCTTACTAATGGTATGATAAATGAAATCATATCTTCAACTTTCTTTGCAGAAACTAATCTCACTTCAACATCTTAAACCCATAACCAAAGACCTTTTGTCACAGATAAGACTGTTTATACCAAAGGATCAACCTTGACTATGAGCAAAATATAGAGCTTTTTGGTGTCTCAACAATGTTTTTTCACATATCCCTTTCTCTGAGAAAATGCAAGCTTAGCATAAGGACATCTTCATTGTCTCTTGACAGTAGGAATACTACTGAGAAATACTAATTCAACAAATTTTGAAATTGCTGGTGTCTCTCTCCCATACATACCCATAAATATAAACAAATAAATAAAAATTAAAATAAAAATATCCAGCTACCTTATCTGTGACTAGCGGTAGCCTCATACTTTCCAATTGTCTTCCTGGCTGGCTAAAGACAAAATGATGCTCCTTTGATTTTGGAATGATAAAATGCAGCTGTATCTCTTCTCCCAGCATAGAATAGGAAAAGGCAAATGCATGCAGAGTGGACTCATAAATCTAAGGATGGGAAAAATATGATAATTCCAGTTAAAGTCAAACCACAAGGTCTCAGTGTAGTTTATATACATTTACAACATTGCTAACAGATTACAGTCACTTATTGTATGGCATTAGATTTAATTTCATTATTCGTAAGTGTTAAGCAATATTCCCTAGGCTAGAGCTTACACTAAAAAAAATACAGATTAAAGTGTTCCCTCTTTTGAAACCATTGTTTCAGTTTCCTCTTGCAGATGGTACCAATACTTACAGACTCCTCCTTTCAGAAATACTGGCACATAAAAAGCAGTATTTGCATTGCTGACACCTTCTTCCTCACATTATAATAGGCAAGAAATTAGAGGGTTATTCTGAGTAAAAGCAAGTTATATACCACACATAGACTACTCTGTGCTGGAATACTCCTGTATCAGAAGTAGCGCCTATTGCAGTTACTCAGGTGCAAAATTTTCCACTTAAGCAAAGCCTAGGGGAAAGCTTACTGGGAAAGTAGTTTTAACTGGTAATACACATGCAGATCACAGCACTGAATAAACTAGTGTAAATGACACAAGGATTGGTCCTCTGATGTCCCCAACCTACAGCCTGGTCAAGGCAGGCAAACCTCAAGAAATAACAAGATCTGTAACTCAGCTGTATATGTACACACATACAACTTCTAAGCCAATTAAAATACAGTGAATGTACACAAACTGTGTTTGGGTTGTGTGTGCTTCAGCTTCTGGTCTGCAGAGTAACACCTGGAAATCTTTACCTGGTACCTGGGATTGAAACCCATATACTGGTGACACTGTTCACAGTGATGGTAGGTGTTATAAGCTGCATACTTGGACAATCTCATCCTAGTTGTTTGACGGCACGTGTACATATCTTCCTGTCTCCTGCTCGTTGATCTGTCTGTTAAGAAAAGAAACAAATTAAATGTAACATACACTCAAGGCCAGAGTGTATTGTCTTGTGACAGACTGTTTCTGTCACTGAAATCAGCTTCTAGGAAAAATGGCAATTTAAAACATGTACAAAACAAACTATGAATTCAGTCTGAGCACATATATTTTATAAATTGCTATGTACAGCGAAGAGTGCTACAAGAAATTATCTACAAATTCATGATTATGATAATTCAGTACAGATTTCACATGAGGCTGAGATGTAAGCAATGACTGATCATTAAAATTTTCATTGTTGCTATTATTGGTAGAATGCTTACAAAAGCAATAAATAGTAAAAAAGATCCTTATGACAATTGCCATTCTGTGACAGACATCACAGTAGGTTATGTGAAATGAATTTGGCAATTTAGTGATGTTGTTCCTTAGTGTATATCCATATTTTTCAAAGGATCCTCTTTGTAAGAGACTGAGGGAAGATGAGGTGTATTTTCTGCTGAAAAGGACCTTGTTATTTCATCTTCCACTCAGATTTTCAGCATCAGATCAGGTTGCTTAAAGCTTTTCCTTGTCATGTTAAGTTTCAAAAATCACCACGAGTGGAGTTTTCATGATCTCTCTGGGCAACCTGCGCCGTGATTTGACCACATTTATTCTGCAAATATTTTTCATACCATCTGATTGTAATTTCCCATATTGCAACTTGTGTCTGTTGTCTCTTGTCCTTATGCTGTATATCTGTAACAGTTTGTTTCTATAAATTCCCATTAGGAAGTTGAAGACAGCATTCAGATGCACCTGCTACACTTCCCCAGATGAGACAAACCCAATTCATTCCAATTTTCTCCATATCTTGGTGGCTGCTCACTGGCCTCACTTCTCTATATCAACCTCTTTCTCATACTGGGAAGCCAAAAACTTGACAGAATACCCAGATGTAGCCTTAGAGTTGTCATCACAGAAGAATAATCACTTCCCTTGACCTGTTCCTAGATTATTGGTAAGCCATTAACCCAGTGGAGAACTGGTGACTCATGTTCAAATTGTTGTCAACCAGGACCATCAAGTCACCTTTATCAAAGCTGCTGTCTATAGAGCTGGCCCCAAACTTGTACAGCTGAATAAAATTATTCTATCCCAAGTGCAAGGGGCACATATAGTGAACTGTTCAACAGGGTCCTGTTCCTGAGGTTCCCCTTCTCCAGCCTGCCAAGGCCTTTCAGAACAGCAGCATTTCCTCCCTGCTACCCAGTCCCATGGGCTTGTGTGTGTCCAGCTGGATGATTCAGAGGACTAATTCACACATCAATACTCCTGGAATCTAGATCTGAGCATGTTCCTCTCATGCTTTCCAAACCTAACCTAAAGACTAAAAAATAAACCCATAGATACTTTTAAGTACGAAACTAACTTTATGCACATAAATCATTGCATTGCTACAGAGGAGGACAATGCTACTTTATAAAATCATTCAAATACACAAACTTTTTAATGAAAGACTATCCATATAATATTCCATAAGTAATTTATAAGGGTTGTACTCTGGTACTTCATCTGGTAAACTTGAAATCTTTTTTCTCTATTACTTAATCAAAAGCAATTCTGATATTTTAACTCTGCTTAAAAGTTTAACAGGATTTTCACATTAAAAACAAATAAATACATATATGTGTACCAATCAGGATTTTAAAAATTCTAACCTTCACTGTTTATAGTCTGAAGCTTTGAACAAATCAGACTTGCATCTTCATATTTCGGATCATGGATGGTGTAGTCAAAAGGCATCTTCTTAAATGACTCCAAATCTGGCCACATATCTCCAGGCTGATGGTAGTATTGATCAGATTCTTCTTTTAAGTCTATGATATTATTGAAAAATAAGAATCAGAATTTTTAAAAGCTTTTTATATTGCTATAGATGGTTTTGCTGTACCTATTATTCCTGCTTCATTTTTTCTTTCATTAGTCTGATGACACAATATCATTATGCACCAAGAGGTAAACTTTTGCACAAATGTTCCTTGCACCTCAACACAACTCTACCTTTTAAAAATTATCTTTATGTCCTGTCTGACAGAAATACATCTGGAAACACAGAGGAGTAATACACTCTAAATAAAGCAAGTTTGGACTAAAGTTAGGTATTAGAGAGCAGAAGCTTCCTTCCCTCAGGTAGTCTTGTGTAACAAGAAAATATGACATTGCTCCTCATGGTATAAATCTGACAAATTTCAATGGTTCCTTTTATATGCTTTACCACAAAAGTTCATTCCAATTCAACACTGAAGTCCAATGGCTGGATATCATTTAATATACATAAATGCTGTTGATCCCTTTCCACAAAAAAAAAGAGGTCTCTGCTTAAATTCTAAATGATGAATAAAATAATAAAATATTCTTAAGTATCAGTTGAAGATCACAGAAAATTTTTCTTATGGTATTTATATACTGTAAAGCAATTGGAAAGGTAAATAGGCTAGAATAGGCATAGAACATACAGACAACTATATTTCAATTTAGCATAACAATTTTCTATTGTCTCCAGAATATTTTTATATCAGGAACTTACTAATGTTGATTTCTTCCTCATCATAAACATCCACTTCTGTCAGTCTAATCAGCATTCGGGACAAAATACTGAGGAACTGCAGATAGGCACCCGTTTTCCCTATCTGTAAATATATAAATTAGGAAAAAAAAAAAGAAAGTTAACTTTTGCTTTTCACCATATTAGTTTTCCACATATCTGGAAATTGTAGCTGCGGTGAAACTGAATATTAATATTTAGCTCTTGGATGTCCTTGTTATTTGTATATTTGTTGGCATAAATGACAAGCTTAATGTTCAACGGTTTTATTCTCTCAGTGCAGGAGCCCAGCTGAAAAACACATTTTATATCACAGGTCTAATTACAGGTCCACAGACAAGAACTTTCTCTCCTGATGTTATAGGTTCTACACAGACAATCAACATTTAAAAATCATATAAGCTCATAAAATGTACAAAAACCCCTTGAATTACAAGACAACTAAAGAATTATCCCATGCCTTTCACTTCCATATGATTTACCAGTATGCTGCCTGCTGCTGAAGTACAGTGACTCTCCTGAGGAATGAAGAGGGAATGCATCCCTGGGAGAGCTCGTGCTGGCCGCTTCCACTCCTGAAGGACAGGGTATGTGCAACAATGTCCTGTTCCACCTCTCATGCTGAAAGTACATTATTTCCCTTCCAATCTTTTAAAATTACCTTTCAAAAGTCCATTTTAAAATTGTCTTAAAATATAACTTTCTCCTTTCTTTTTCACCCCATCAACACACTGTATAAATTTTCCCTTCACTACATCAAGAGTATTGCTGGTAGGTATAAACCACAGCCAATGATTTACTCAGTGGGTTGTTCTGTCTTTCACATGTAGTTTGCTGATGATAACAGCAAGTAAATAAAGCCATGTCTAAACAGGCAGCTTTAAAAACCATGGTTGTGTTTGTGTGGGCTGTCCAGGGGAGGTTAACACAGAGATCAGTTACAACACATTGGACAGCAACGGTCTGATTACACAAAGTGGCATCCTAATTTGGATTAGGTCTATATTACTACTTAATTGAAAACCCAACTTCACTTCCATTACTGCTAGAATGTGTCAGAAGATTAGGGTGTTGGAATTGCTAAACAGAGTATTAAAGTTACTATTTTCCATCTATGACAAGAAAAATGTTAATTTTCTCTCAACACTTGAGGAAGGGAGGCTTTAAATTCAAAGCAAGAGACATTTGTTTTGATCAAATCTCATTATCTGTTGTTTTTCATATCAGTTTGAACAGTTGCTTGCAAAGGGTGGATAAGGGTCTCATTATTCCTGTTCTCTGTTGAGAATCAAATGTCAGCACACAACTCTCTGTCATCCTGGAATAACACAGAAAAAAAAGTGACTTTGAACAGAGGAAATGACAGCATGGACTACAGTCAGCCCATGGACCAGATGTTTCTAACTCCCAGTTTTGTTTTTTATGTAAAATCCATTGAAACTAATGAAAATTTTTCCTGGAAAAAGGAACAAGGTTCTAAACTTGGCTTCAATGGCTACTGATTGAGGAGCTAAAACAAAACCATCTTATTTTCCCACATCTGAGGCAAACAAAGAAAATACTTTCATTTATTTTCCTCATGTCTGAGATTACTTTTTTATTCTCTTATGAACATACTCTTTTAAAGTGCCTCTGATCATCTCTTCATTAAATACAGAGTAGCCTGACAGATTAACAGTTTCCTAATTCCAAAGAGATCATTTATCAAAAGTACACCTGTCACCTTGACATTGGATATCTATATAAAAAGTAATTCTTAATCTGTTTGAAGTATATACTTAGAATTGTCAACAGAACAACACGCTGAAAACCTTACTTTTTCTTTTTGATATGCATTAAAATTTTATTCTATCAAACTCATGTATTTTTCTTTCCTTGGGGATCCAGTCTTTGCCAATGGCTTTCCACAGTGTGTGTGGAAGTGACAAGGCTACAGCTACATGGTGCTCAGAGGAAAAGCATCAGTCACTGGGCTCAAGTGTACACAAAACTGTAGGATCATGAGTCAAAAACGCTGGAAACCACAGGATGACAAGTGCTATACCACTAAACTGCAATGCATGCACTCAGGCTATTGCATGCATCAGACCTTACCCAATCTCATCATTTGTCATGTTAAAAGCTTTAAATTCAATACTGTGAGCTTTATGAACTGCTAGATATGAGCAATGCTGCATGTAAAAAGCTGTTGGGAACTTTCAGGAATATCTCCAGGTTATTAGAATGTTTCTCTGCCAGGACAGAGATTGGGCTGAGCACATGCAGCATTCATATTTGGACTCCATTCACTAGCACATTTGCCTGCATTTGCTGCCCAAGAAATGAACTGGTGAAAGAGAGAAAACCTTTTCAGGTCATTTTGAGAAGGAGATTTTCAAAAAGAAAATGAGAAATGAATGGCATCTCATTTACAATCAGCATTTACTCCAGAAGGGAAGAATCTTAAACAAGTGAGCTCGTAGCATACCCAGATAGCTAAATGCACCTTTAAAATTAATTGTACTGTTTTATATGTGTACCCTCTCTAGGCAAAATGTAATAGCACAGAGATTCTTTCTTTCTTTGAAAATACTGAATAGCTATTGAAAACCACAACTTCCACATCTCTCCAAAGAGCCCCTGCCCCATCTGTCACTGCCCCTTTTTCCAAGAGTTTGTGCACTGTAAGTAGAGAGAGATCCTGCAAGCAGGATATGCACACCTTTGAAGCATAATCCTCCGCATAATGGGATCCTGCCCATCCTCTGTCTCCTAACTGCAACAAATAGGAGATCTGAAAAGAAATTTTAAAGTGGATAACTGGTTGGTCTGCAGCTTTACATGACTTTGGGGAAGCCAAGCACAATGCTGTGCTGATTCTAACTAGTGACTCTGAGCTAAGGATGATATATTAATAATGACAACAACTGGTAAGGAAGTACTCTGAGCAAGATGTGTTTCCCCATATCCTGTCTTTGCTCTGGATACCACAATTGCAAACAGATTAAAAGCCTGAAGGAACCTGGAACTGGGCTGCATTTTTACAATTTCTGAAACAAAATGTATGGGAGAGGGGCCACTATGAGACACAGTTCTACTTTCCAGAAAAAAGGTTCCTCAAACATGTGGCAGTGCTCAGTGCTTTTTAAGATAAGGCACTTGGGGGGCAATATTCCCAAATAATGGAAGTATTACTCTAATTTGTTCCTGTCTACTTGACATTGGAAGACAGAAGTTTGAAGAATCAGACTTGGAAGAAGAAAATCCCAGAAGACTAAGAAACAGAAATGTCACATCTTGTGAAAACTGATGGTAACTAAGGAATTTGGGCCCTGATGAGATTTAGGGGTTCTGTTTCTATTTTCATCCTTAGTCCCAGGGATGATTTGACCCTTAAAATACTAAGAATATGCCTACTCTGCAGCTCTTCATTCATGAAGAGCGTAGCTGTAGCAAGAGGAAGGAATATGAATTCAAATTCTTTCCTGAAGAAAATCTGAAGTATGTATGAAGGCCTAGTTTTTGTATCAAAGACATATATTACCAAAGAGGAGGGGAAAGCTCTCCAAAGATTTTGACCACTGAACTCTGCTTGCCATAGATATCAAGGATAGGGTGAAAACCAACTAAGAGTCTGAGAGAGAGCATTCCAGTGAGATAAGCTGCATGTGTGCCTCCATGCATTCATGGAATGACATCCAAAAGTGCTGTTGTAGAAGTAAGAAGCTTCCTTTTTTAACTTGTTCCAGATGCCGGACACCAGGGCCACTAGAAGTGCTTTATTATTCTTACACGTTGGTATAAAGTATCACCTGATGTCAGGTCTCACATTTGGAGAAATATGGCGAAAGGGGAAATAATTCCATAAGGCTTTTCTATTCTAATTTCCAGGTTAGACAGTTCTTCACATACCATGGCAGTGGTTTTCAAACTGTGGCCTGTGAATTAATGATGATTTGCAGAAAACATGCTGATGATCCACAGACAGTTGGTCAAATGTTGATGGCTCTTCTCTGTGTTTCCACATACTACATTCTTCTAAAACACAGCTAATAATAGATATATTAAATATTTCCCTAATATTTTTCTTACATAATCTGAATGGTATATACACCCATTGTAATGAGATTTTAATAAAAATAGAGTGATAATACAGGCAGCAGTTTTCTTCTTCAGGAAGTGTCTTAAGACATGCTTGCTTCATTCCCTGGATGTGGTGCCACAGGACTGAGCTGTGCTCACCAGCAGCTTCCACGCTTCAGGAAAATGCCAGCTCTAAATTGTAAGATCCAGTTAAAAAACCAAACATATGAAACCTTGATTTGCAGTTTGGGGAACTTTAAGCTGAATAATCTGAAGAAAAAAATACTTGAGGGAATTTAGAGTTCTATATAGGCATTTGGGTGGGTGTACCAGGGAATAGACATCGAGCTGTAGATATGGTATGTATTGCTCATGGTGATGCATTTTAAATTATACTCACTAACCAATGGCTTCACTTTGATCATGTGAGCTAATTTACAGATAAGTTATTCCATACCTATCCAGCTTTTGCTGCATTTCCTAAAGCCTATTGTAAAAATAAGGCGTTTATTGCCTTCTAATGTATATAACTGTCCTTGTAAAAATGCATCAAGTCTTCCAGCAAAATATTTTGACCGGTACATAGGGTAAAATACCTCCATGAGAGAAGGGCGAGCATATTTTGTTACTAATTTCCCTGACAGTGAGAATTTTGATTCTCTAATGTGCCTAGTTTTCTTGCTCTGTTGATTTCGTATTTTTCATTTTAACCAGAAAATTGCTTCCTGATTTAAATTTTAGTAAAGGAATCACTGCCTGATAAAGAAAACAAGTAATTACTAATTTTTGGGAAGATACTACTCTGGCAGTCTTATACTTTGGCTGAAAAGTTAGCAACATTTAGATATGAGCTGTCTAATAATTGCTTTCATTTCTGCCTATACCTCTTAATGCTGTCATTTCTGCCTACACCTCTTTCATTTCTGCCTATACCTCTTGATGAAGTCCACGTGAAATGTTAATATTATCAAAAATAATGAATAAAACCTACTTCAGGAAGGAAGATTATTTCTTCTCAAAAGAGAAGGGTAATTCTAATTTCTGCATATTTTAATGCTACTATTCCCTTCAAGAAACACTGCATTGTTATACCATGAATTAACCCACATACTTTTAAAGCTGTTTGTTTGGTTTACAGGAGTTTTTAGTACTTTGGGAGGTTAAATAGTAAAGGTAGAAAAGTCGCTGGGTTTTTCCATGAAGATAGAAATAAATTAAGAGATTTCCATGGAATGATAAATGGAAAATTCTATTAAATTAATATATAACCCTACATTTTTATACTTAGGAAGAAGATATGATACTCCTAATTTGATGTGCATGAATTTGTGTATGAAACAGGTATATTCTTCAGAAAGAACTGAGCAATATAAAATGAATAAACATATAAAAAGCATCCTTTAGGAACTAATCCAACTGTAGGACCCAATGCAACACTAGGAAATAACCTGCATTGTGCAGACAGCTGAAAAAGAGATGAAGTTTCAAGTAAAAGAATTGTTACCAAGGCTGAAATTCACAGCTGTACAGAGGGTCAACAGGAGCCCTATTCCATACTTGGAAAAAAAACAGAGAGATTTGATAGTGGAAAGTGGGCTGACAAATAAACAAGCATCCTGCTTGATCATAGTTAGTTAAATTGCAAATATCAAATGTGTGAAGCATCAAAACCTTCTCACTGTGTGTAGTATGCTCTCAGAAGTCTCTGAATGACTCTTCTGAGAAAAACAATTTACATTTGGGACCCAAAAGCAAATGAATACCACGGAAATTATTTCTTATTGGCTAATCTGAATGTTTAGGATGGCTTTCAGGATCGTATCTTTAAAGGGGTTTGATGTGAATGCAATATAAAATTCTAACAGACCTTACAGCCTGTCGTTTTGGGGGGTTTTTGGGATAAAAATGAACATCTCTGTCCAGATTGTATTCAATTGTATGCTGCAGCTGAGTATGAAATTCAGTTTCTTGATCACATAACACCTCAATACTTGGCAAACACAAACTATTTAGATCAAAGGAATGGACAGTGAAAAACTGATCACCAGAATATTTTCTGGAATCCTTTATGAATCAGAGTAACATCTGTGGGAATTCCCAATATGAAGAGCTCATTTCTGTTCTTTCTGCTCTTCTGCACCATATATTTAGGTATACAATGAAAAACAATAATTTAACAAATACCAATATGCAGTTGCTTTTTGCCATGGATGGGCATAGAAGAGTGGATCATGTGGCAAGCTAATTCAGTAACTATCTTTGGATTAATTCTTTGGGTTGATGTTACAGTAACTGGAAACACCTTTGTCTTGGTTTGCATTTATCCTGTTTGACTTCTGAGGTTCACAGGAAATATATCTGCTCTCAGTAGGCACAGTGCCTCTTCCTATCTTGTTGCTTCAAACTTCAGTAAAACATGAGGCACAATACTACCTTTAGCCTGTAACATGTGCACTTAACTAGGAGATGCCTTGCTCAGAGATGAGTGCTAAACATTCCCAGAGAATTTACACGAGAATTAACTTCTTAGAACTAGATCCATTTCCATATATATTTTCAAAGTAATGTACAAATCTCCTGGGTCAGCTACTCATCTTTTAAATATGGCTCTGCTACTTTGAACTGGCCTTCTTGCATGTATTATTTACAATGGCTTCTATTTCTGTCTGCTGTGCAAAGGAAGCAAAATAATTTAATTACAAACTCCCAGCTGCTTTCACATTGATCATAAGAAAGTGGCTTTGTTAAGATCTTTGATCTTTATTTAAAATGTAAATACATATTCAACTTTGACAAACTGAAATTACACATGAAATCTATCTCTTGAGTAAACTGTGTTTAAAACATTTTAATGGAGAGAGACTGACAAAGCGAATATTGCTGCAGCTTCTCTGTATTGGAACTCGGGCTAACAGTAAAGAAAGAAAGATATTTTTTATTAGAAGGGATTAAGAAATAAAATATAAGTAATTGACTCTCCACAAAAATATTGACTCTCCACAAAAAAATTGACTCTCTACACAAGATATTAGAAAAAAAACATCTCTTCAAGTATGAATAATAACAATGAATTGTTTTTTCTTAGATTGTGATAAAATTAAACAAAATAAATCAATGATAATACCTTGTTCTTTTTACACACCTGTGGTGGCCCACTCAGTAGCAGTCTCCTTGGGTGAAAGGTGTCAATTCTGCCCTCATTTCTGTTGTTGTAGTCCATATGGATTGGCTTGGGAACCGTCCATTGGCGGTAGTACAGAGACTGCTCCGTGCACGTCATCATCTTACTCATGAGAGGACGAAAAGAACTTGCCCACATAACAGAATGGTAAGGCAAGAGGGAAGAGGATTTGGGAAGTCCACTGCTGTCTGTAGAAGTAATAATGTCATAAACCAGTTTGGGCAGGAAAACTATGGGAGGCTGTTTCGATGCTTTGGTCATAGAGCATTGCGACGTCTGTAGGATGAAGGAGTTATGAGCAGGTGCAGAGGAGGAGGAAGAGGAGGAGAAAGGTGGGGAGGATGATGAGGTGATGGAGACTTGGGCACTTTTTACGTTTTGTTTCATATCCAACTGTTCAGTTACTGGTGGCAAGTGTTTGCTGATGGTTGTTTGTGCCCCCCTGTCTACTTTCTGCTTCTGCCTTTCATAGTTATTTGCAGTTTCTTCAGTGCTATTACTTAGGGCTTGGGGAGGAGATGATTCAGTGCAGAATGCTATAATTAAAAAAAAAAAATTGGTATTTCAACACAGTGCAACTATCTCTGCTAGTCAATGCCACAGTTAAAAAAACCACAACAAATAAACCTCTCGATACATTGTCCAGCAATCTTTGCCATCTTGCTCCTTTTCTTGCTTTGACCTTCCTTGTACAGAAAGCCATAATGGGACTAGTTTGTAGTATTTATTTCAATGCAGAAAGTGGCTTTTAATGTCCTGAAGTGCATAGGAAAGACGTTCTCTGTCCTCTATTTCCCTCATATATTCCTTGCTTAAGGTGCTCACCAGATACTTTAATCACTCAAGACAAATACAAAATTACTGAAACCATTGTTTAAATGAATTGAAGAAAATAAGTATTTCCAGGCTATCACCCCACCACACTACAGAAATGTCTACTCAGACTGACATCTAAAAACAGTTCTCTGAGTCAGCTCTGCTCTGACACCCATGTCTGTGTCACTGCAGCACTTAGGCTGATCTAATAAAACCTGGCAGCCCTCAAGTCCCTGGTGCTACATAATGCATTAGTGCATTCATACAGCTTGGGGTCAGCTCAGAGAACATACTGAACTCATGAATGTTGGCTGGGAATATGTGATGTAGATACACCCCACAGATAATTGTGGATTTTCTGAAAGCTATATATTTTTACCCTATATATTTTAACTATTAAGATTTCTTGAAAGTTTAACACATGTTAAATGGTTCTGAGCATCTTTAATGCTTAGTGAAAGAGGGCATGCAAATATTTCACAGTAGACAGAGAACTGCTTTGGAATCAGTCTACACAAGGTATTAGAAATATCTGCCTAAGGCTGAACATAGATTAAACCAGATTTCCTCTCATGGCGAAAACAACTATCCTGGTTCTCAAAAAACCCCACATTTTGAATGAACAAAAGTCAGTAGTTTCTCCTGATTTCAAGAAATAGTAAGCTGTCCTCTGTCTATTAATCTAAAGTAGTCAGTAATAGCCATTAGCAACAAATACAAAAGTGTCACCAGCACCATGAATGGTTGCAAGTAACACCAGTGTGACATCCCTCAAAATACCAATATCCAGGGGCACAGAAAAAAGAAGAAAGGAAAAAGATTTCTTTAACCACAGAAAAACTGAGGGCACAGAGCCATGTGCAGGCCACATTGAAACACCTAATTTGAGCACCCCATGGCATGGTAATTTTTCAAGCAAGAAAAGATACTATTTCCTGTATTTCAGAAGTTTAATCCCTGTATTTTTTAGTCATCTTAAATGATCCCATTAAAATAAGCCTTATCAAAACCTTAGTGATTTATGCCTTTTATTATTTATCAAATAAGCTAAGGTCTCTTTTATGTCCTAAACTTTAATTAACAGAGATGATATTATAGTCTTACTGGAAGCTTTTGAAGAGAGAGATGAAGATGCAGAGTCATGGGAACATGATCTTTCTCTTTTCATAGGACTTCTCTTTTCTGAAGTAAAACCTGTTTCATGAATGATAGTAAGGGAAAACAAAATCAAAATATAATTTAGGTAAGCCTGTAAGTCACAGCTATATTGTCAAAGTAAGGAAAAGAACACAAGGGTTTGTGTGGGGTTTGTCCTCATCCTGACACTGTTTCCAGCATGGAGAGTATCTGTTCCCACCACAGAATACTGGATCAGCCTATGGTCTGATTTACCTATGCTGCAATAGCTTTGTAAAAATCAGTGCTGCAACCAGGAGGTGGCAATATCCAGGCCTGTCTCAACCATGATTTCTCTTCCAACCCATGTCTTACATTCCCCACTAATCCAGTGTCAGGGAAAGCAGCAGGCAAAAAGCTCTATTATGTCAGTATGTTATGAAATTACCTCCTACCCCACACAGCTTTATGGCCAGATTATATCTCAGCTTTTGGTGATGAAAATCTTCAGGTGGATGGCCATCAAGGCCATTCACTTGAGATTCCTAGCTCAGGCTCCTAAGTTAAAATGCTTGTTTCTGTACAGTTTTAACGTGATAAACTGAGACATAAGCACAGCCATCAGAAAACTTAGACTGTAAGCCTATCTCACATGTTCTGAATTGGACTCTGGGTGATCATACCACACTTCATGGACTAGGAGAGCAGCCTTAGACAACACAGGAGCCCATTTGACTCAGATCACATACAATCTCAGCATACTTCAACTGCATGGACAGAACTACTCATCAAAGAACTACTCATCACGTCTGAAGCAGGCATCTATTGAACACAGTTTGAGTATGACCTCAGGTATTTCATTCCTCTGTGAAGGGTACATATTGGATTAAAGAAAGTATTTTTGTTTGGCTTGTTCTGCTATCACTTCCAGTGAGTAAGAACTTCCTTGGTGAACAGTAATTGGCTTTCTTCCTCCTTATAGTATAGAAAAGGAAATGAAGGCAAGTTGTTTGAGATTTAAATACTTTACAGGGAAAAAAATCCTTTGTTTTTCACAGGCACAATAGATAGTAAAGAAAAGTGTAAAGAACTAATAAATAACTGATAATGACCATCAATTATAACTCAAAAAAACCCAAAAGGTAATTGTTCCTGGGTAAATTATTGTTGGTTTTTTACACATTTTTATGTTCTCAACTGGTTTCTTAAATTATGAATTCACCAACTCTACACTGTTAATTTGAACTATGGGCATTTTCAAGGAGAACTCAGAAGTTTCTATGTTGAGCTATATTTTCTATCCATATTATTTAAAACCTTACAAACTAGGGACTACTCATCTATTTCCTTGAAAGGAATCTTTATCACTGAAATCCTTGTAAGCATAGGTTGAGTACCATCAGGAACAGTTTAGTTGGAGCTGCCTCTGCCCTGAGGGAAGGGATGTGGTCACTGCTTCTCAGACAGTAAATCATACCCTTCCCTGCTGGGGAGGGAGAGTGCAGAGGGTCCTCTGAACAGTGAGTGTCACCTGGTGTTCCTACCCGAGCTCCACTTTGTGGCTGTCAGAACATACAGGGCAAAGGAGGAACACGGGAGGGAGCCAGAAAACAGAGAGAGGCAACAGATACAGCAGTAGGAACTGCAAGAAGTCAAAATGCATCAGCAGCTGAGGGGTGAGGACATTGGGTTCAGTGAGATCAGACAAAACTGCATGATGAAGAGCTCACTCAGTAAGACTAAAGTGAGAAACTCTCACCCATGCATTTCTGCTTTTGCTGATCATTTTCAGTCATTTTACAGCTTCTTTTATTACCAGTAATAAAAAATACCTTCTGCTGCTATTTCTTCATCTTCATTGTCAGTACTGCTTAGTTTCTCTGGGTCACTTTCTAACACATCATTCACAACTGCTTTCTCTGTGTGGATTTCTGAGCTCACAAAGTATGCTGCCAAACCAAGTTCTTGCTCCAGGGTCGTCCGTACCAAAGAAGATGAATTTATTAAACGTAGGTCACAGTATCTCAGTGATCTGGAGACAAACAGGAGGAGCCAGTATGAAAACTCACTGTAATCTACTGCCTTATGTCTTTGAGAAACACAGCCAAAGGGGAATTTTTTCACGATTTGCTTCAACAAGGGATTATATAGAACACAGTATTTTGTGCTTAATAAGTTTACCACTGTGGTGCATACACTTTTCTTTCTCTTAACCCAGTTACACAATTTAATTTATTGCACTGAACATGTGCATCAGCATAAGAAAAAGAATAATCATTTGGATTCTAAACCTAACAGAGAGTAGGATTCAGTTGAACATACAAAAGCATTTAGAGCCCCAGGGCATCCTGTCTGGCTTCCAGCTGCCATTCCAGAAGGCACTCCACACATCCTGGGGCACACATACCAGCATCATGCAGATTTCTCAGCTACCCTAAGAAACCTAAGCAGCTATACTTCTTTTTTTTAACATACCCATTGTGTCCTCTAAATCGGGATAACTCATAATATCTTTGGAACTATTTACATCTTGCTATAATCAGAAGTTTATTATCAATAATATGGAGTTTGTATTTATGATGTAAAAACTGCCCCAAAAATGGCAAAGAAACACCTCAACACCGAAATCTGTTTTCCTCTTACACAAATAATCACACAGTTAATCTTTACCTATTTGATAAGCAATGGATAAAACACTGCCAGTGAGAAAAGAGTGTATCTTCTTACCGTGGCAAAGACTCCCCTTGTGGATCCATCCCACTAAATATCAATATGCAAGGCAAACCTTCCAATTCCAAATAGGTCTGTGGCCTCCAATCTACATCCTCAATTTTCTGCCAGATCTGTACAAGGTAGAGAAACCCTGTTGGACATATCTATATGTTGGACTTATCTATAGCTATGTAATAGTTTATGTAGAGATATGAGATATATCTATATCAAATAAAAAGATAGAAAGACATACTTTATCATCCATTATAATAATCCACTTGTACAGTGGAAGAGAAGCCACACAGCAGAGCCAAATTCAACACAGATAGATCTCACAGTTTCTAGAGCATTAGAGGCAGCAATCTGTCTGCTGTTAGTCTGAGGACATTGGGACAGTATGTTCCAGCCTAAAACACCTCCCAGCTTGCAAGCTGCATAGATAGCACTGAGACCAGGGCATATGGCAAATATGGCACAGTGGAGAGTAAAGCTGAGCAGGAGTTCTGGGGGAGAGAAGAGAATACAGAGGCTTCTTGAGGCAGATAATATATGGATGTCTGAGTCCAGGAAGAAAATAAGCTAGAAATTAGACTTTTTCACCTTAGAGGAACAGGAGAAAGTTGGAAGTGTTCAACACACACCACTGTCCCTATTTACAACCCTCTGGAGTCTCCCAGTCTCCTCTAAAGCTCTTGGTTTTCCTGGTAACTTCATGAGAAATCTGACAAGTCCATATATTGCTTGACTGTTCAGCATCAGACTATGTTGCTTTACTCACCAGTCAGTCCTTTCTGCTGTAAGACTGATCTACAGATAAGGAGTATCTATGGTATGGTCAACAGTACAACAACTCAGTCTCTGACATCTGTACATGTTCCCCTCTATACATGTCAGAGAACATAATCAGGATGTGATTCAGAACTAATACTGATTTTTCAGAGTAAGTGATGCCTAACTAATAGCAGAATGAAATCAGCATTAGGCTCTGGAGCTCAAATGACTTCACCTAACATGTGTTGGATCAAACAGAGTAAACAGTATAATATATATATATATATATTACAACATTCTAGAATGGAAATACATTTTTGCTTTGGCGATCAGAAGATGGTAATTTTACAAAAAGCAAAGGAGGCTTTTTTTAAACAGATGACCCATGATTCTGGACTTAAATGATATAAATTAATCCATAAACCAAAACATGATTCAGAAAGCATAAAATCCCAAACTGTGAACACCAGGGTGCTCTAGGATCCATAATTACCATCACTGATCAGGCAAATCAGTCTTCTTGCCCCCTGCTGGTGACAAGAATAATTTAACTATCAACTAGTTGCCGATTAAAATATTTTTTCACTGTGATATTTTTCTGAGAAAATTCAGCTAAAACTCAATATTTTATATGGCTTTTTAATGTATTTCTCACAGTCCCTTTAGATAAAGGCATTTCAACAGTTTCTGAGGGTTGCTACTGGAAGTCGAGTGCTAACCATATTAGTTAATTCACTGAGCATTAACCACAGGCAGGACAGGAAAGGTGTCACAGACAGTATGTGTAAAAGGTAGAAGTCATGCTCCTCATGGCAGTTTTTGTTTTTACTTTAAGACTCCACACTTCAGCTCATGACTATAACTGTCACCAGTAAAGTCTCCCCACCTACCCATCTAATGAAGCTTCCTAGCACATGCCATTCTGCAATTTACCTTTAGTTGTTCCACAAAGTGCTTCCCAATTGTGATTCCAGAATTAGGATTTCCCAAGATTATTTCAAAGTTATCTTCAAGGGCTAGTCTTTCCCTTACATTATACAGACGTTCATATGCCACTGCAGCCAGAGGGATACATGGAATTCTCAACACTACCATGAGGCCATGGCCACTAGGACATTGTCTTGAAGAGTTTATTAGATTTTGGGTGATTTCCAGAGTTTCAACTGAGGTGTAATTCTTCATCTGAGAAAGACCACACACTGCCATCATAGCTGCAGAGTAGTGTTGGATGAGGACAAAGGTCCTTATCACTGCACTGTGTAATCTGGGGAACCTGAAACAAATGGTGAATTAAAGAATATTAAAGGACAAAATGAAAAAGCTATTTTTTACAAAATATATAGTAAACTCAGGATTTTCTCCTGTAAAGAATCCTTCGTATCTACTATTCAACAGAATCTCATCAATTGCAGTTATATAGTATTTGCAAGGCATCATTTTACAATCAGAACTGATGTTGTCTCTTCATTTCTCTTAAAGAGTTCCTAAGTAGTCCAGTAAGGTTAGTCCACTAAGGTTACATCACTTTAATTTATCCGTACCTTACTGCTGTTACAAAATTTATCACAGAATATTAGCTGAGGCTGTCAGTAATATCATCAATCAAAATCACATTCTCTTATCAATAAGAATAGTATTCTTCATTGTGTGCCATTCTTAAGGGGCAGAGAGAGGCTGGATGTTTCTCTTGTTTTCTTCCTGAAGCCCTGAACCACCTTACTCTTGTGTCCAAGAGGACTGAATATGTAGGCAGCAATCAATGAGCACTCCAACTTCCCAAGGCCAGCTACACCCTGTCTCAATCCCCAATTTATGGAAAGGAAATCCATGGATATCCAATAGCTTCCTGTGTTCTGATTTTCACAGAAATGAAGCCCAGGTGCACAGCAAAAAGAGTGCTTGCTATGGCTTGCTCGGAAAACTTACTATGGCTTGCTCTGAAGTTTTTATTTCTGATTTATGTGTACCTACCACAGTGATCTATCTAACTTCTCTTTGTGTTCCAAGTGCAGTATATGCAAAATCAAAATCAGCCAGGGTCAGCAAGTGATAATACTGGAGAAAAGTAATAACACATTTAAAATTATGTGATGATATATTGTTAGATTATTATAACACAGAGGTAGTTACAGGTCACAACAAGAACACACTGTAAATTGGGCTAAGCAGTGTGCATGCTCTTAGTAAGAGACAGCCTTGACTGATGACACTGCAGGCCCAGTATNACATAGAAGAAAATTAGAACAGGTGAAATATGTAAATGATGTGTAAGACAGTGAGAAGCAAAAATAAATAAATAAATAAATAAATAAAATGGTCTTCTAGCTAATAATTCAAGGCCCTAAAAATGATTTCCTAAGTTTCCCATGTTAAACAAAGGAGGGCCCCATACCTCTTTCCCAAAGCCATGACCATTGCTTCGAAAGAGCTGTCATACCGAAGCAGTGGAATACTGTGTCCAGAGAGGGTGGACTCAATGAATTCTGACAGTCCAAAGTATTTCTTGTTTTCATGGTATAAATCTACACCCTAAAGCAAATGAAGCAATAAAAATATAAGGATAAAATATATCAGCAATTCATTTACAAGTGATTAACCACTGGTATNTCTCACTTTTCAGCCTTCTGATGTTTTCATTCTTGTGATGGAGTTTCTCACGCTGTTTTTTGTAAACATGCATATGTTTTTCTAGCTGTCTTTTTGTTTTTCATTCCTTCTCCTGGGAGGAGAAAGGTTTGATGAACTTTGTCATTGACCAGTGTCGTTGGAGAGGTGGTAACTTCACCTTCCAATCGATGGTCGTTTCCAGAACCCTATATAATGTGAAAACCAAAATAAAGTTTCTCTCTTCTTTGCCTTCTCTCGGGTGTAGCTGCGTTTGTCTCTGCGTTTCGTGTTGCTCGATAGAGTGACATATACCAAATACATAGAAGAAAATTAGAACAGGTGAAATATGTAAATGATGTGTAAGACAGTGAGAAGCAAAAATAAATAAATAAATAAATAAATAAATAAAATGGTCTTCTAGCTAATAATTCAAGGCCCTAAAAATGATTTCCTAAGTTTCCCATGTTAAACAAAGGAGGGCCCCATACCTCTTTCCCAAAGCCATGACCATTGCTTCGAAAGAGCTGTCATACCGAAGCAGTGGAATACTGTGTCCAGAGAGGGGGGACTCAATGAATTCTGACAGTCCAAAGTATTTCTTGTTTTCATGGTATAAATCTACACCCTAAAGCAAATGAAGCAATAAAAATATAAGGATAAAATATATCAGCAATTCATTTACAAGTGATTAACCACTGGTATCCCGATATACTTGCAATCACATTCTCTAATAAACATACATCTACTTAGGCATATTAAAACAAGAAGAAAAATAAATAGAATTAGATATTTTGAGAGAATCAAAATTTGACCCAGTTTTTCCCCATTTCTTTTTCTCTCCCCACATATCCATACACACAGACAGACCAGCTATATGGAATAAATATGCACATATATGAAGAAAATTCATATATGTACATATATTTATGCAGTAATGTACTAGAGACAGAACTGAAGATGATTTCCATTTATGTAAATTTTAGCAGAGCTAAAATCAAAAAATTTTAGCAGAGCTACTAAGGTTTATGGAAAATATAAAAGTAATAAAGAAAAAGAAAGCTAGAAAGGATAAGAAAAGGAAAAATGAACTTGCCACAGACTGAACAAGATGTCATTCAAACTTCACTCTTGTTTACAAAAATCATGGGGACTTCACCATTTTATCAACTATGTAAATGGAAAATAACTTATAAGAAGCTCAGAAAAGCACCTCAAAGCATCCATCTTACATTGCTGTATGAAGAAGGCCAGTGGATCTCATTGTAAGGGCTGATATGAGTATGCTGTGTCTGCAGCGCATAGGGGAAGGAAGTCACATGGAGGGTCACAATATTTGGTGCCTCTTTCACCTCCCTGCAGTTCAACAGTCTATCAACAAGTCCTGTCGACAGCTCTGTTTGAGGATAAAGACTATGCATAGCACTGCAAAAAAAAGAAACCCAAAACTCTCCAAAGTGATCAGCAAAAGGGAATAATTTGTGTCAGTGGAATAGTTTAAATATCTGGATGTGAAATCAAAGTTAAAGGAATTTAGGACTCTTCTTTTACCGTGAAATTGTTGCACAGAAGGATGGGAAAAGAAAATGCAAATTATTTCACTGCAAGTAAAAATTTCTGTGAGCCTGATAAGCTCTCTAGCTAGCAAATTACCAATCCCTTGCAGCTACCAGAAAATGAGAGATAGAGTAGGAAAGGAAGCTGATGTGGCAGTTACCAATAGACATAGAGTCCTGTAGTAACTTTGGTCAGATTGTTAGTGCTGCCCTTAACAAAAGATAATTATAACCTACAAAAATCAAGACAGAAAAGTACAGATGGTAAGTCAGTATGATAGAAAAAGAGAGAAAAAGCAAAGAATAGTTATTCTTAGAGCAAATCACAGTATCACGGAATGCTGACAGTCCATTCCTTACCCCTGTGCAAAACTGCAGTCCAAATTAATGCTATTTAATTGTTGGCATTTACCTGCCTATGTATCCTTATTGGATATAAAACAGAGTTAAGCAGCAACATAGGTACTTCCCTACCACTCAAGGATGTTATATGAATAAATGCCTCAAAGGCTGGGACAGCTGTAAAAGTCCATGTAAGTTCCTAAGACAGGGGAGCTGAACAGGAAACCCCCTGACACATTTTCATTCAACCAGTGTAAAAGACAAGACCTCACTTCATTCACAAGCAAGACTCCACAGGTTTTGGTTTCAGAAACACTACCATGATCCTAGAGTTGGAACATGTTGGTGTTTCTGGAATTCAGAATGTTTTCCAAGCTCCCCAAGAGCCTCAGAACCAGACAGCAAGAGCAGCCACACTTCTCAGCAGGCAGGTTGTTGAGAATCTATGGAAACAGAGCTCTGTGAGGGAAGCAATGAGTTATGTGAGTGAGCTGATGGGGAACTTGGTAAACACTGGACAGAAACCTCTCTTTCCCTCAGAACTCTACCTGGAATCACTATGAATCCACAGAAGCTTTCAATTCTTACAAATCAGTGATTTTTGATAGAAAAAAACCTGGAAAACTTCCAATCAGTTGAAAAAAAAAGACAGCAGTGTTGGCTCACTAGTTGTCTACTCACTGGGTTGGGGTTTTGCAAATTTTATGGCCCAGAGGACAATAACAGAGGATGGGGAGCTCTGTGTACTTTCACAGGAAGCTTTCCCCTGAACAAAGGACAAACAGCCAAAAAAACAACAGCTGTGGCTGAAAGTAGATAAGAATGAGGAGCAAAAAAAGCTGAAACGTTCCACTGAGGCACAATATAATAAGCAGAGTAAGAACAAGTCACAAAGGACCTTAAAACATGCTTATTCAATGCATGGGGAGACAGTTAGCAGAAAGATGCAAACAAAGATGAAAGAAGGGATAAATCTGAAATCTAATCTCAAGAGATAATGCAGATAACGATAATTTCTCTAAAAACACCTTACAGTTTTCTTACCTCATTAGATCCCAGTGTGCGTGATCATGGATTAGGACAAACAGTGTGTGTGGATTCTGCATAGAGTTTTGTAAAAAGACTTTGAATTTAATTTGGGCTTCTGCATCTAGTTTCATAACGTACTGTTCCACTCTCTGCTTTGTAAGATGTTCCTTTTCTAATCCAAGTTCTAATAATATACCTAAAAGAACGGAACAAGTGTCAGTATTTCTGGATATGAATACATCTAAGAATGTTGTGCAAATCTAAAATAAAGCTAACTAATGAGCACCTGAGTGCCAGAGATGAAACAAAGTCTGTTGATAAGTCACTTCGGAGGGTGGAACACAAATCAAGAAATCAATTTTCTCAAAGGAGCCCAAATCAAGATTTTGAGTGCTGGAGTCAGCAATTGAGCAAATATGAGACAGCAATTTCTGAGCCACTGCTAGCTGGAATGGACGAATTTGATGTCCTTCAATCTCATAACCTGGAAAAAAGCAAAATTCTGTTTAGATATACGCCCAAAGTCTAATCTAATGCAAAATGTTAAGAGTCTGGCAAAGAATTATCTACTCTCTAAGGTATTTGGCTTATTTACAGGAATTCATTTATAAAAACCCATATAGAATATGCAAAGAAATCTTTCTGTATTTGGACTTTTTGGTCCTGTAAGTGTCTGAGACCTGAAAGTGAATTTGAACAATAGCATTCTGCTACCACAGAAGTACAGCTTCAAACACTGTAATACCCAGTGGAATGAAGCAGAACATCCATCAGTGTAAATCTGAATATTCCAAGACATGAGTTGCTGTTTGCCTCAGCACCTCTGCCTTCTGGGCTCTGCCCAGGGGGATCTAACTGTGCACCCAGCACTTGTCCAGTGCCCTACTCTGTTACCTCTTTAGAACATCCTCCTTACTTACTTGTACACACAGCTGTTCCAGCTCCATTCATTGCTGTTGGTTTATTTACTGAAGCAGAAAGTGATGAAGAGATGTGTCCTTGGTTTTCTTGATAAAATTTTTCCAGCAAAAGATCAATGTCACCCTCTGTCAAATTGAAGAGATAGTGGAATAAACATCCATGTTAATAAGAGCTGCATTTCATATTGATTTTGTCTTGTAGATCTTAAAAACTTTATATATATTTGCTAGCTATCCTGCCCTTGGCTTATTGGCTGTTCTATTGTTCAATAGAGGAATCCTCTTGTTATTTTCTATTGCATCTCTTCTTACAGAGTATCACTAGTAAAATGAAAACCAGACTAGAGAATGACAAACCATCTCTGCAGACCAGCTAGGACTTTCAGGGAATGTGGTAGAAAACTAACCTCAAGACCCTGATGCAAACCAGCAAAAACAATGACATGAAACTGGCTTAGTTTATGTTCAGACCATGGATGCATACTGTTCACTAACAAGGATTACAAGAAAGTTGAGAAAAATCTAATAAACATTTTTAAAACTCCAACATTTTTGAGAGACAGAAAGAAAAATAATTTCTAATACAGCTGAAAGAAAAACATGAGTTTTGTAGCTATACACAATGTTGAAGGAAGCAAGGTATATTTTATTGAAGTATTGCATATCTTCAAACATACCCATTTCTATAGAGCAGGGGCCCTACTTACAGGTGAAAGCTATGCAGAGAGTACAATATGCCTGACCCAGGCATTAGTATTTTCTCAGCAGTTGAAAAGATGCTTGAGCATGTCTGCAGTGAGCCCAGAAAGGCAGGGCCTGTCCTGTGAAGAGCAGTCCAGTGAATATAGGTGGCAACTATTTTTGGGATGCTCATTTACTTGTTCTGCTCAAACAATAGCAACAGCAGAGAGCTCTCTGATTCTCTGTGACTCTCTACGGTTCTCTGATTTTGAGAACTGTACTTTGAAGATACTAAGATAAACAATACACAACTACAAAATGATTTAAGAAAAATGAGATTCCCTTGAGCGACCACTCAAAATGCCATGACACATTCAGAAGGGTTCTTGTGATCTATTTACCAACATGATGTGAATGGCAAAGAAGACTGTGACATCCCATTAACCCTGACAAATATTCTGTTTGCCCTAGTTGTGTGACACGATTTAACTTTTCACATGGCTTGATCAATCCCAGATAATCCTGCCTGTTGTAATTCTCAGTACACTCACTTAAAAAATCATCCCGTCTCTCTGCAATTTTCCTCCCTGTCCCAGGCATCACAACCAAGTTGAAAGTATGGTAAGTTGAAGGGGAGAATCCTGCTTTCATAAATAGCTCTGATCTATTCTGCTCTAAATGCTTAGGGCAAAAGAATTTATACATTCATGTGCATATGGACTTACATAATATAAGGATGGATTTGCATAGCTAAGAATTACATGCTCAGCTATTTGCTGGCCTATTTTTATGAAACCAATGGATTTTAGAAACTGACACTTTTAGGAGGAATTTCAATTCAACTGTACTTTCACAACTTTGTCCTGAATTTTTCATGTATTTCTAATAGTGTCTTGTTTCTGGTAAGGAAATGAGCACAGGTGTTTTCTCAGACTTAAAAGTTTCAGGGATTTGGAAACATGCCTCTTTACAACTCATTAGGTACCTGGGCATAGTGTGCTAAAGAAGGACCCCAGAATTTCCACCTTCCCTGTGACCAGCTGATAGTTAACTTCTTTTTGGTAGTCTGAAGGACTGAGCATGCTCTCAGACAGAACTCTTGCCTGATACTTTCCTAAAAGACAAAAGAAAAAAAAAAAGGAATTTTGAAAACACTTCAAATTAAAATTAAGAATGTTCTAAGTCATAATAAAAATACAATTAAATGAATACCTCACATACCAAAATGGCAGAGATGAGTCTTTTATGTCTCCAACACATATATGCACCAGACACACATAAAATAGATTCATGTTTTACAATTCTTTGTATTTCATTCCCAGTTTGAATGTATTTGTTGATACAGGATATAAAAAGACCATATAATATTGAAAGGAATTGCCAATTATCTTACAATCACAATGAATCTTTGAATGGCCATTCAGATAATTGATTTAATTGTGAGCAGGTTGTTGAAGGGAATGAGATTGAAATCTTTTAGAAGCTAAGGAAAAGTTCTCTGCAGTAATATCCCAGTTGCACAGAGCAGGAGAGCTTTATGCACTGTGTGTGGTGTAACTCACTATTTTTTGTTTGTAGCCTTGTTGGTTGAGATGCTTTGGTGAGAAAATGGACAGCGTGGGCAGAAGGTGGTTTGCTGGGGAGAGACCCAACTGTGCAGTGTCAGCTTGGGTTCATCACAGCCCATTACTGGTTGGTCAGAGCTCTGCTTTGTGAGGGAACTTTCTGGAACTCCAACCAAATCCCTCACAGCACTGAATTACTCTGGTTTGCAAGGAGACACATCCTGGGGATATTACCTGTTATCACGATGCAGGAATCAATGGCTCGGTTTCTACTGGCACATATGATCACCACATAGTTTGTCTTGACTAATTTTCCTTCAATGAGCAGCTTAAACATTTCTGAAAGCCCTTCTGCCAGGGAGTAGCTGCACTCAATGATATGGACACTGTCATTGCAGGAGCTGGCTGCCAGCCCTGCCAGCCAGGGCAGCTGGGCTGAAGTCACCGGGGTGATCTGGCTGGGCACCTGGGGAAAGGCCTGGGGAACAGCCTGCTGGTACTGACGGATTTCAGACAGGTGAGATTCCCGCCAGGAGCGCATGAATATTTGTTCCAAATCCTCAATCAAAGGGACCTGGTCTGCAGCTAAAAAAAAAAAAAAAAAAAAAAG
>VXAX01001071.1:1350496-1368374 GCA_013399835.1 Leptocoma aspasia | reverse complement strand
AAAAAAAAAAAAAAAATAAGAGGGAAATATTATGAAACAATTAAACAAAACTGTTGAGTTAAAAACTTTTTTTTTAAACCATGCTTCAGATTTCTGCATGCATGACTCTGTTGCTTTTAGTAGATGTAAAGCAAATTTTTCATTTTGACATGCCTTTGTGATACTCGGATAAAGCTGCCCTAATTTGAACCTGAGTCCCAGTAATTAGAAATATTTAAGAGGTTGAGTGCTGCCTGTCTCAGCATACTTCTAAGCCACAGATTGTCTGCAAGAACAGTGAATTACAGCTCTCTCACTTTAATTTTCATTGCTGAGGTACCAGATGATAGCAGAAAATAAACTTTCTATGTTTTTGTAAATGTGTCTGGCCTTCAAGACATAGTTACTTCATTTTGTTCCATAACCATGAATGAAATAGTTTAATATCACATTATCAAAGACTCACATTTAGTACTGTTCTGCCCTAATAGTCCCCTTCTCATCTGCCTGCGTGTAATATATTCAGTGTAGTCTATCTGGATGTAGAACAACCTTACCTAGCTGAACAAGATAGTAGACAGTCAGTAACAGCTGCATTTCCTCAGAAATGGGCTGTATTGTGGATGCACCGTATTGTTCGTATGCTCTAGATAAAGACTGTGAATTTCTGTAACAGGTGTACAACAAAGGACTCACTATCACATCATTGATGTTCCCACAGAGATATGGGAAGTTTCCATGACCTACAAAATAAATGTATGTACACATCACATTAATTTCATCATTTTCCATATGTGCATTATACAGTTTAATAGTCAACCCCTTAAAATGGATAGTGTTAGCAGTGTTTAGGAGTGGCATATATATATTTACATCTCTTGCAAAAAGAAGAGGCCTTGTGGTGGGGTTGGGGGGTTTACCTTTAAAAATAACTGGTTTTGCTTTACAGATTTTCAGCAAGTTGTCAGGAACTGAGACTGGTTCTCCTGAGCTCACCATTGGAGAGGAGGCTGGTCCCACCAAAGCAGAATGTGGTAAAGATGACAGGTTTCCTCCATCTAAGATTTTAGACATATTATTACTGGAGTTAGGTCTGGTAATGATTTCCTCAAAGAGAAGTTATTCAGCATCATCTCACACCCACATTTGCTATCAGCATTAACTGCTTTTTATGGCTCCATCAAACAGCTCATGACCTGTTACTACAACCCACACTATTATGCTAAGTGTCTTGGAGGACTAATTATGTCACTGCAACATTGGACATCACATAGGCATCTAAAGGTTTTGAAATGTTTATAAATAAACAGTTCCAGATACGAATGCAGAAATAGAGAGACTTATGTGATCATAATTGTGATTACACATGTAGTTATGATTGGTGAGCTCTGTGTGATATAATTAGTTTCACTCATTCTAAACAGTTTTTATTGATATAAGAAGAAAGAAAAAAATAAGAGTCAATGTTTGCTCAGGCATAACTTCTTTACGGTAATTTTAATATAAAAACCAGTATATTAAAAAAAAAAAAAATGGGGAAACTGGGTTTATTTCACTGCATGTCACTCTTGTCTGTATCTAGACTATTAAATCCAAGTGCCAAGAATATTATGAAAAATAATTGAAACAATGAATGGTACTGCTGTTATGGACCTGAGTTATTATACTAATTTTAACATTCCAAAGGTGTTTTGGTGTCTAAAAATGGACCCAGGCATCTGTTGGGATTTGTTCATGACTCAGTGACTGGAACCTAAGGAGAGTTAAGCTCAGAGCCTCAAAAACAAATGAATGGAAATAAAGCATCTAGGTGAGCCCAGAGAAGTCTCTCATATGAATCTGCATGTGTCTTTGAAATAATGCCTTTTTCCCCCCATTATTTTCTGAATAATGAAACAAAATCATTACTTTGGGTATAGCTTACCATTTTTAATCCTGTTTGGAGCCTGTGGATTGAGCTGCAAGTTCCAAGTTTCAGTGGATGATGGAGATTCTGGTGACCAACCTTTATGGCGCTTTTTTGGAGGCCCTGAATTTGTTAATGTGCCTAAATGTTTCAGAGATATATTAGAACAAAATGTATACAGGTTTGTGCATGGTAATTCAATATGTTTTGATAGACTGACTGTATTCAACGACTATGGTAGTAGAAAAGGTCAAGTCTATGAATATAATAATTTTGTGTGGTTTATTTTACTTTGTTGTGTTCTGCTTAAATTTCTTGGAAATTTCTGGTGCAGAGAACTCCTAATTATCCAGATTTTCCTTATCTTATACCACTGCTTTCTCTCTACTAAGAAAAATACAGTATAAGACTGTCTACATTAAGAGACATACTAAGAATCCTTAAAAGTATTAATATTTTGAAGTCAAGACTGTGGGCATTTTTCTCCTTTTATTTCTGAACACATGACACAGTGTTACATGTAACTTATTGAAAAATAATATTCTCAAGGGTTTCAGAGTAATAGTAGTAAACATCTGAGTCCTTTTCAACAATTTCCCCATTTACTTTTGCCACTTCTTGCTGATTCCATCCTTGGTTTTATGTTATTCCATATTAGCTCCTATCAAACTCCTTATACACCTTCCTCCTACCAATGCATAGTTTTAATTTTTTTTCCGTAAAAACAACTTTCTCACAGTTTCTCTAGGAGATCCTGATGACTAATTTATTTAATCTTCTTTCATCATTTTCTTGAGTCTCCTTGTGCACTCCTGAAAACTCCTAGAACAATAAGCTTCCACTAACATAAGTATTTCCAATTATTGTGAGTCAATGGTCCTCCAGGAATTGATCAGAAATTTGCAGGATTGAGCAATTTCTGTTTCTGGACATGACTACACAGAGGTTGTAACACTGCTTCACCCTGCCAAGGCTCTGTCTCCTGGCAGAATAGTTAGTCCCACATAAAATGCGAGGCAACATAAGAATTTCATATAAAAAGTGTGGGTTTAATTTTGAAAAAAAATATTAAAAGAAGATAAACCCGAGGTCTTCAGATCTAGAAGAAGGTTGTTCTCTTGCAGACCCTCACACAGAGATTTCCAATGGCTTTGTCCCTTACACTTCTACCACTCGAGGGCAGCCTTTGGCCATTTGTGCCACTCATCCTTTCTCTTGGTTTCCTGGCATAGCTTAGGAACAAAGTCACAAGATATTGACAGCAATACAAAGGATTTTTCATTTGACAATGCTGTGCTCTTTCGTGCAGATATGTTGATATGTGAAATTAATCCTCCTGAAATTAATTAGCAATAATGGGCTGCTGCATGGAAACAAGAGATTAAGGGCCTGAATGGGCAGAGGAGAATTTGTCTGTGATGCCAGCAGGGAAACTTGGGAAGACTTATCCTGAAACAGAGCTACAGTTTGTTTCTAGCCATAGTGAAAACTAATTTTCTTACTTAAGTAAGCCAGTGACACAGTTTGTGACAGAAAACAATTAACAAAAATCATGATAATAATGTTACAGTGAGGACAGTTTCTTGAATTTGGAGCCAGTTGCCAAAGTCTAGTTCTCCATCCCAAGGTGAACTGCAACAGTTCAATAGAAACTGCAATAGGAATCACCCTATGAGTGATAACTTATAACTATTTCTTAATTCCCTTCACAAAATCTGTTGGTGAAATCGATGCAAACTGACACATTCTTTAAGAACTTGGATTCATGTCTCTATTAAATTAATGGACTGTAAATATGAGGAAAAAATCCAGTTAATGTTATGGACTGTAACAAAACTGTGGCTGAAAACATATGAAGAATTTTTTTTCCTGAAAATTAATACAGAAAACGGTATTGTGGTCAGAAAGGACTTGGAAAGGAATGGTAATTTCAATTCATTCAGGAAATTACAATCATGATATAAATTGTTCAGTGCTTCTGTTATACATGTAGAGTTTAGGGTTATTAAACAACAAATCCATATAAATACCTAACACTGAAGGTCTTGTCAGAGCAGACAGGTTGTTTTTCATCAACTGTTGTTTAGGTGATTCCTTGCCATTATAAACTGCTGAGCTGAATGCAGCTGTTGAAGGCATGTGATCTACGGCTGCAGCTGACAAGAAAAAAAACCCGAAGTATTTACATTAAACATTTCTAGGTCAAGATCCTCAGTTGATATCACAAACTAATAATTTCATCATTTACTTTACAGAGCCATCGGGATCTGCCCAAGAGTGAATACAATGCTGAATGAAACAATCCACTTCTGACCTCCTACTCCCAGTTAAGTGCCTGGGCAAAATCTGATTCTTCAATTAAATGCACATGTCAGAAGCTGTAGCTTCTTTGCATGACCCTGGCTCTCACATAAAGTTTACTCAAGAACCAGGCAAAAGAGAGATGTTTAAAATTTACTAAGCCTCCATCCTGAGCTTTCTCTAAGAATTTTTTAACCATGCTGCATTTAAAAAAAAAAAAAAAAGGGAGGTGTTCTCAAGCCTAATAAGCTTGTAATTACTGTAGCTTTTTTATAACACATGAGGGAAAAAAAAAAGGCAATCTGTTATCATAAAGAGATTGATGATTTGCTCTGGAAGTATTCCAGATCATGACTATTTAACAGGCTTCTATCGCACACAGAGAATATATAGAATATAACCACCATAGATGTGCTTCAGCTCCCCTGTGTAAAAACCCAGGAAAAACCTGTAATAGTCACAAGACACTAAAGAACTGTTTTCATTAAGAAGAAGCTCAGAGAGATCACTCTAGCCTCTGTCATCTATCACCTGTCAGTTATGTCAAGTTAATGGAAAAGTAAAGGACGCAGAAAGTATTTTTAATACAAAGAAAGTTACAGATACTGACCATTAGTTTGGTTTTTAATATTAAAGTCACTTTTCTCAGCAGAAGAAAAAACTCCACAAGCTTTTAAGTCGATGCCCATATAATGTCTGTTTTGAAAAGGATTCTGGTCATAGCATAAAATTGACTGGATCAGACAAAAAAAGCTAAAATTACGCTGGATCCTGTAACAGTTGTCATCTGTGACCAGACATGTGGCAGCTGGAAAAAACTTTAAAAAATAAGGGCTTTTTAAAATATTTTGGTTTGGTTCAACTGTGAGCAAGCTGCAGAACACCTATTTACTATTTGCTAACCTTTTATACAGAAACCTGAAGTGAGAAAATGGACAGTGAGAAGGCTTCAAAGTTTAATTGCTTTTTAAGTTTGTAATAGACCTCTAATTCTATTCAGCCTGTTTTATTAGGCAATGTGCTTACTTGCCTGTCTTTGCTTTCACACAGGTACACCCAAATACACAAGCACAGAAGACTTAAGTGGAAGTGGAATTGGAAGCCCCAGCATGTTTTCCTTCTAAGAGGTACCTGTTTGCTGAGTCCCAGCTGGAGCACTGGGATTTGCAGGTGGGAGAGGCTCGCTGGAGGTGCTTCCTGAGAGGCCTGAACTTTCTGGCAATTGCAACAAGGTGCTTGAGCAGGTACTGGTTGAAGACTGCCGGCCTCTGAACTCTTAACAAAAAAAAAAAAGGAACCTTCTTTATCCTTCTGATAATTTCACACATTAATTGCTTAGAGGCTACAGCACTTGGAATGAAGGAACCAATGTCTTCAGACATGCCAGGCTCATATTAGGTCAGACAATGGCTTTTACAGCTGCTCTAGCAGTCACCTGGCTTTAAAGAGTCTTTCAAATAAACTCTCTCAGCCTTTACACAGACGCCAGTCCCCATGATAGTAAAGCTGGGATGATGAAAACCAGAGCTCGAGGGAGACAGCTTCATTATCTTACCTGCCCCTTTCCAGCAGATTACAGATCCTTTGGTCAGAGCTCCCTGTGCATTCCTGACCAGATAATACTTTAAGTGTTTCTGTTTCTTGGGCTGAGTGGTCAGTTTAAGATTAATGTGATTTGAGAATTCTGTAAAGTAGCAGAAACCCTTCTTGCCACAGCCAACACAATTGCCAGAGAAGCCTGATAAAATAAACAATAAACATAATCCAATGAGATAGGTGGGTCACTATTAATAACATTCAATCATGACTCTTTCCAGAGGAAAGGCTGTGTTTAGGTTTTAGGTTTTTGGTTGTTTTTTTTTTTTCCACAGAACGAAATTTTTATTATCGTTTTCCTCAAAAAAGTATTTGCACTTTGTATAGAAAGTGTATCGCACTTTGGATAACAGACTGCAAAAACACAGCCCCATGTTTAAAAAACAAATAAAATGGGCCATATATTTCATTTTCTCTCATACAAAGAGGTCACAATTCCTATTTATTACCTACCTGTGAGAAGTTTCTGACTGAAGAGCACTGAGTCAATCACTTAACCCCAGCCCTATTCAGCACCACAGCATGTACATGCTTCACTTCTCTTTCAGTTTTCACTGACATATCATTCAATTTCACTGAATTTCACTTCACTCAATTCAATGAAACATGCAATTAAGGCTCAAGAAATTAAATATATTTAACCTACTATATTTATTTTATTTAGATCTAAACATATTTAAGTACCAAGTTCCTACTGCAGAGGCTATTTTAGAGAGGAGAAAATACTAAAGTATTCCTGGGCTATTAATTTAAAATAGCTTTGTCAAATTATGGCTGGACTGTGTCAGCACTTCACAGCAGTTGAAACTATTTATGATTACAGGAACAAAGTGTCTGCAACTTTATAGACACAACAGAGACATAGTCCTTCCCCATAAAGCTTTTTGTACTCAGGTTTGATGGGGCATTTCCAGGGATACTGCCATTTCCTCTCATTCTGAGATACACAGCTTGAGCCTCAACAAGGGGCTCATGGTGCTGATGTCATTAGCATCGTAAATAAAGGGCACTGCTCACACAGCTGCCTTAAGATTCTTCTTTCTTTTGTCCATTTCACAAAGTATTTCTTAAGACATTTTCATCTTCATCAGACTAATGAAACTATCTGATAATAATCATTATTATTATTATTATTATTATTGTTATTTCTACTATTATCATCCTATACTGAGAAATTAAAAGATAATCTTGCCAGTGGAAATTTTCTCTCTGTTCTCTACACATGACCTGAAATATGATCTTTTCTTTCATTTTAATCGTATGTAATGCACATTTTTATACGTAGTAACAGGAATTGAAATGAAAAGGGTCTATTCAGTGAACTGAAACATGGTAAAAAGAAAGGAAATGTATTACACATAAGGTGGTCAATACCATTGAAAAGAAAAAACTGGAATAAAGGATCAATAATATGGTAAATGAAATTAAGAGACATTTATGAAATGTATTATTTCAATCACATATCTCAAACAAATTAAATTTACAAACTAATGGTCAATACTTTTTTCTTTATGTAAAGTACAAGCACTGAAACATAATTCTCTCTAAACACCTGTTGCTCGGTTTTCAACCTGAGCACTTTCATTAGTTTTCAAATGGTTCAGAAGAATTTATTAAAAACTAAAGTTGATGCGGAGATTGGTCTGGTATCCATGGGAACAAGTGGCTAACAACCATTGAAAGCTGTCTATTATCTCTCTGATCCTAGTCAGTAGGATGATAAAAGTCATTGTGACTCATAAAATCAGGACAAGTCATGACTCTGCAGAATCCTCTGTGTTATATCAGTCAGCACAAAAGCATCTGTCTAACATCACAGAGCCTTGAGTAGCTGCAATAAAAGCAACAACAAAAGGAAACAAAATTAGAATGGATGTGGCAAAAGCTGTAGAGTTTGCATGCATTTTATGCTGATTAAGAAATCATCAAAAATGCTTTTGCTAGTAAATGAAAACTTCCCATCTATTTGGCAGCACTCAGAGCATCACAGCAGCAGCACTGCAATTTTTGCCTGGTTGCCACTTACAAGACCACACATGTTTTCAAAGTTCCTCTTTGTTTTTTTCCAAAAGTACACTTTTTAGGTTTTATCATTTTGCTGGGAGTGTCTTGACAAAGCAACTTGACAAAGCCAAATGTTGAAGTATTTGTTCAATCCAAGTTGGACAGCAGACACAAAATCTTTTCATTTGGACTTCAGATTTTCAGATCATTTCTGTAAATTACATCTGTCCAAACCAGATTTAAGAAAAACTTTTGCCTGAAAAAAACCTTTTGCCCTAATCACCTATTCTTAACTCTGCAATTTTCTATTGGAAAATTAGTTTACACTCTATATAGCATAAGGTGAGGCCTAGTAAGGATTAAACAGATCTAAATTGTCCACTTGTTTTGAAAAGCACTTGGAGGACATTTTGTAAGTTTATTTTTTAATTTTCCTTTAAGTCAAATTATCATCTTTCACATTAAATTTCTCCAGCCCCCCTGAGTGAGACTCAGTCCTTTCTTGCAAGCTCCTGCCAACACCCTTTTCCATCCCATTCCCTCTGACTGTCACTCTTTGGTGACAGCCATTGCTTCATTAATGCAGCTCAGCCCTGAAACCACAGATAGAACGCAGCATGCTCTTATAGTTCCAGTGCAACAAAATGCTCTTCAGTCATTTCTCATTGCAGGGCTCTGCCACCCCTGCTCAGAGCATTTTATGTGGCAGATTGAGTAACACTGAGAACCCAAACATTTCATCATCCTCCTCTGAATGCCCTGTTCATGCCATGGCCCAAGGCAGCAGCTGATAGAGGGGACAGCTTGTTTCATAAACAAGCTGCATTAAATATTCTTCCATACATTATGGAGAGGACAAAGGTCAGGGGTGTTGGGGCAGCCATAAGGTGACTCAATATATCTATGTCACGGGATTGATTTCACAAGAGAATTAGAAATCAATGCCTGGAGTTTAGGGGCTAAAAGCCTTTCACCTTTCGGTCATTGCTTCATACTCAGCTCAGTTCAGTTGTCACTAAAGGCTGTTCCCCTCTGAAGTTTGTTTAATCAGAAGGTGTTTGATTGTATCTGTGATTTGTCATATGCATTTGCTTGAATTTGCTCACATCACAATGATCAATTGTCCATAATTTAAAAAGCTCTTAAACAGCAGGGACCTTGTGCTCCGAAGAAGGACCTTGGACTAAAAGGTTATGAAACCTGACCTACCTTCTCACTGAAAAAATGGTTCCTTTGGATCAACAGTGAGCTTGTGGTAGGGATAAAAAGAGGAGTTCAGAATGGAAGGACATCCACTCAATATTTCATAGTCAAATCTTTCATAAAGTGGCAGAAAATTTTCTTCCTGTTTCTCTTTTAAATGAGTAACAGGCTTTCAATTAACATTAATATTTTGGTGGAAAGTTTGCAGCTTGCTTAAACAAAGAATGATAGTATTTTCAACTTTTCACCACAAGTATTTCTTCTTTTCAGTTGTACTCACAGAAAAAGGCACACAAACACTGACAATGCTCCATGGTTTTCCCACCTACTCAGTACCACTCTGTTTGAAGACTGAAGTCCTAAGTTTAAAAAATGAATAAAATTAATATGGTCAAGCTGGAGAGCTCCATTGTATGGAAACTCAGTACTGTTACAAAAGCCCAACAGATAATTGCATATTTGTAAGAAGCAGTCACAGTATTTTATACTACAATGTTTTCATCATACATACAGATTACAATGCAAGCAAACTAATATTTTCCTCTGTCATTCTGACCTCAGGAACCCACTGGGGAAAAAAAAAAAAGGATTTCTTGTTCCCTGAAAGGAAAGTAGGCAGCTGTTTGGACTTTTGGAAAATGATGGGTGAACAGCCGCTTTGTTTATCATGAGAGACACCCCTGAAGAACAAGAACTAGAAAAAAAAAAACAAAAGAAGAGAAAAAAATACTGTTGGGAGTGATGCACGTTTACTGCTTTAATTAGGAAACAATAAATATCTCACTATCACAGATCACTTTCTCCATCTAAGCATTCTTTTAGACTGCATAAATCCCAAGAAACAGCATCCTAAAGGCAAAAACCTGAATCTGTTTTGCAAAGCAGTTAAACCTGTGATCTAACCCGATTAACAGAATCATATGAGGAACATGCCTAGAGACAGAAAACATTTTCCTTGTCAAAAATATAGTGTTTTCCAGAAACTGTTGAGGTTTTCTTCCTATGGAATAATACATCAATTGTAAAAACTAAAAAACCACGCAACCTCCAACAGAAATGACTTTCAAATCATAAGCACATCTGCCTTGATGGTGGGACAACTTAGTAGCATTATCAATAAAATGGCACATGCCCCAGAGGAATATCAACAGCCCCAAATGGGAACAAGATCATAAGTCAAAATCTGGCCCTGAAACTACTGAGACATTTCCTCCTTTCTTCTAGTCTTTTTGTGCAATCCACAGGCAGCTTCACAAACATATGTAGCAGACCATAAGAAACCAGGAAACTATTGGGTGACTCACTGGTGTCTTCTCTCTTTAAATAAACTCTTTTGATAAAAGTTGACAGTACTGAGGAACAGCTGCCTTACAAAAATACAGTATATTAAGAGGAAAAAGCATGAAATTGGGCAAAAAACCTCAGTGAGATTGAAGGGTTACAAATCCTGTGTCTGTATCACCAACAAGCCTTACTAAAGGTGTGGGATATATACTCTGACTCATGACAGCTAATTTAAATTCAAAATTAATCCAATTCAATTTCTGTCTAAACTTACAAAGGGACCAATTATTCATGCTGTTTCAAAAGGCCAACATGTTTGATGGAATACTGCCTAAACTCAAAATACCAAAAATAAGTCTTCTATACTGTCTTGAAAAGCAAGACACTAAATTGTTTCCTTTCTTCATACAGTGTGTTTTCAATTTAAATCTACTGCCAGACAGAGATCACTGTGCTACATTAATAGATTATTTAGAGCAATGATGGTTCTGTTTTTTATCCCACTATGTGTCCAAAACCACGAGACTACTCATGTGTACTTCTAATTTTACTTCCCCTAATTTGACTTGCACTGGCATAAAAAAAAAAACAACTGAATCAAACAATCACTTCTATCCACAGTATAATCTATTGTACAAATAGTATACTATCTTCATGTTAGTATGATATTTTTTTAATTAAATTATGTATTATGATACATACTTTATTTCATTAGATTAGGGACCATGAACATTATTTTATCTCCATCTTATTTTATCTTCCAGATGAAGACTTTGGATCTTAAAGTATGTAAGCTCTTTTGTATTTGAGCTTGTTGTAGAATACATAAAAGTCATACTACAGAGTTACAAGAATTCTCTGCAAAAAAAAGTGGTTCACTGGGGTTTAAGTGTATAACAACAGTCAAAAATAAGCATTTAAATGGTTTCAGGAAAGTAAAATGTATTAAATAAGCAAACTGAGGATGCAAGTAGCATAAAACCCTCCCAATTACTTTCCTGTTGCCTTTTTCTGTTCTTGTTTAGCACGCAATTAACAAATACACTACTTCCTCTCTGCTAACAGCCTAGGGAGCTTAAGCTGTTAATAGTGCTAGGACTGAATGACTTGAGTGGTACAACATTCCTGTCTTTATCTTTAAAATGACAACACATGGGTGATTTACAACCCTCCTAATTCTTTTACAATCACTGGTCAAATGCACTGTGACCAATCCAACTCTACAAGATCACATAGGAAAAGAAATTACTGTACATAGAATCACATTATGCACCTTCACACTCCACTGTCAACCCAAATGCCTTGAAGAGCTGCTCAAACTGAGATAAGAATTGAGTTCATGTCATATCCCTCAGTGTTTGTGAAAGACACCTCTTTAAATTCTTGGGAAATGTTTCCCTTTTGCTATTCAAAGCTCAGACTGGTGCACAAATATATGATGCATCATTTTTTTGATTATTTTTGGTATTGGTTGAAAACAATATACATGAACCTGAGAGTGTCTGATTGCAAAATGACTTCCCCCTCCAATTATGCACCCCCTTTCCCAATACAAAAAATATTCCATTTTAATAACATTAATATTAATTTAAGTAGTTCACACGATTACAGATTTTCCCTATTTGGCTTGATTTGGATGAAGTTAATGGCAATCAGAAAGACTATAACAAAGATAGATAGATAGATAGATAGATAGATAGATAGATAGATAGATAGATAGATAGATAGATAGAAGGACCTATTTTTATGTCAGAAGTTAAAATTTTAAGTAGATTAAACACAATAAATTAAAGCATCCTCCTAAGAGTCTTTTTTAAACACACAGTGTTAACTGATTATACGTATGGGAAAAAATTCAATTTACAATCACTCATATTTATTTATATTGTGATGACACCAAGAAGTCATGGGTGAGGATACAGAACGCAGGCTATTGTTCAAACACAGTGGAGAATATTATCCCTGTCTCAAAGAGGTAAACTGAAATGGTCATTATTTTTTGTAGTCTAAACTATCATTAAACCGTTTACATGTGTATAAGAGCCTGAAATTTCCACTTGACAGGCCTACAGTCTGTACACACCTGTATTTGGAAAGCTACAATAGACACAGGCAGCAGTTCAACCAGTCCAGTTACCAGATGTGCAGTTCCAGCAAACAGGACATGCACCAGTCAAATAATGACTGCAGCCTTGGACTGAGGGACAGAAGGTGAGGAAGCATCTCTAATGAAGTGGCTCACTCTGTATCTTCTCTGTATCTTTCCAGAGCAAACACAGCCAGCTCTGACTTGTGTCTTCTTGTGCGTGGCTTGTGAGCATTACTGTAGATGTGGAATAGAAATGAGATCTGCTGAACTCAAAGAAACAATTAGCTATGAACCGAAGCCACAGAAGGACCCACTTACAGCAGTCAGACACTTACCCAACAGGGCATTGCGCCCGTTGTCATCCGGCAGGAATCGCTTATCCACAGCACACACTAACAGGTGATCAGGTAAATTTGGTGACTTTGCACCAACGAGTAAAAACCCAGATGGCACCTCAATATGTTCATTAGAAATTGAAACCAGTCTCAAATCTTTACCAGCCTGGCAGAAACCTAGAAAAAAATCAATTCAACTTATTTTAGGTTGACAAGATGTCTTTGTTTCTGGCTCACAATTGTCTTTGTTAAAGGACTTCCTATATTTTAATGAAAAACAAAGTCTTACCCTCTAAGATCAAGGGCATACTAAAAGATAATTTTCTTCCCTGCATTTTGGTCAGCCATAAACAAACACAAATTTGAAAATGTACAATGAAGTTTCTCTTGGTGGTAGTTTGTAACCTACATATTTATGGGACTAATCACTTCCATCATAACTTAGGTCAGACGTTCAAAAAGGGAGAAAATAGGTCTCAAAATCTGATGAATTTCACCAGCTTTTCCTGGGTTTTCAAATATTTTTTACAGCTTCATAGACTAGAATACACTTTAAACAGAAGAGTGGTGATAAAGCAGTAAGAATTATCACACTCATTTTAGCAAATGCCATGCCTGCAAACTCAACAATTTAAAGGCTGTGTGGCCTAAGAGAACAGAAGTTCTGTCCTTGTGCCAGGCAGTCCAACACAAATGCTTATCTGACACTAAACAAAGACCTTGTCAAATAGAAGAGCAACTGAGAGCCATCCAGATTTATCTGGCAGGTAATGAACACTGACATTTTCAGCATTTCTATATCATATAGATTATCTCATTCTGACAAATTATAGGGGAAATAGCCCAAATTCTACACTTTTCAGCAGGACAAATGCTTCTGACAGCACGTTTCTACTCTTACCATCAGTAGTGCAACATCCTTCTGGGGGAGGCTTCATCTGGTAAGAAACAGGAGGACTACTTGATTCTGAGCCTTCTTCTTCCTCCTCTTCTTCTTCTTCTTCCTCATTATCTGCTCTGCTGCCTGCTGCAAATTATCATAGCATAAATGACTTGGACAACAGAAAATGTTGGCAATAAACCAGTGAGTGAACCGGGTGACTCAGTTACAGAAAGTTTTACAGCAAACTGGATTCTCTCCTCTTGACAATGACTTTACTGTTGCCAACTCTTGATAGTTGTTGTTTCTTAAAGCTCCAAGTTCCAGTCATGCCTATGATAGAATGCCTTTCACCAAGAAAATAAAGATGCTAGTTCCTGTGCAAAAGAAGTTCAAAAGCATGACTCAACTGCACCTGAGAAAGGAAAACACCCTAAAGGACAAATAAAAAGAAGCCTCAACTTACTAATTTTTAAAATCACATTATTTTAAGATAAGTGCATAATTTTTAGGAGACTAGCTTCTAATGCTTGAACTGTTGCTGATCAAAACAGTGTAACTGTATCTTTTGCTTATAATATTAACAGCCAATAAAACCCAAAGTCATTACTTCTTGCCACTTTAGAACATCCTGGCTACAGTCCAAGTACAGAATTTATTAATTAGGTATTGACCATGTCCTTGGTTTTGTACAGGACACTGAAAAAACAGTTCCTGCTTGAAACTAGTTTCACCACAGATGATGCCACGACAAGAACACCTAATTCTCAGCCCGTCTGTCTCCTACCAGGATCCAGAGCTCCAAGTAATTCACCAACACTCCCTGTACAATGTCAAGGAAAGGCAGATGTTCATGAAGATGATTCACACCAGCCTGTGCTTGCACTGTGCTAGTCCAGGAGGCACTATGGAGGCAGTACTGAATGCTGGAGAGAAATACATGATGTAAGCTTCAAGTTTTAGAATGTGTTAGGTGCTTTTAGAGGGCTTTACTGCTGTGTGTTTCACCCCTTCAACTAGAGACTGCCTCTTTCCTTCTCTCCACCCAGAGGACAATGGTTTTTTCATGCATGATGCAACAGCTCCAGCAAAACATACTGACCAATGGCTCCATTCCCTCTTATGGCTCAGATATGCTCGTGGCAAATGGGACAAATGTGGCAAACAGAGGAGAGCAATTAACTGGTGTATGGGGAAAACACTTCTACAGACAGGACTGAGGAACATTTTACATACAAGAGAGACAGAGCACACATAAATACCAAGTGAACCCAGTGGGGTTTGTGTCAGGCTTGCAGGCTTCTAGGTGTCTGTAGGGACATGCCTGCTGCAAATACAACAAGAGCTTCCACTGGAAAAGTTGGGTGGTGGAGGGCTGCAGGTACATGAGGACCAGCAGGAAGCTGAATAGCTGCTTGTACTTGGGCAAGTAAAAGAGCAGTCAGGCACTGACAGTACCCTCTTGATCCAGGTTTTAGTCTTAAAGCAGAAAAACAGTGAAGCAGTGCAGTCATCCTCCAAAGCCCAGTGTCAACTGGACATACTCTCTTTGCTTCAGCTGACTTTGGATCAGGTACTCAGAATCCCGTAGGATAACATCAAGGATTTCTCTTTTCTTTCCTATTACCCTCCTCAGAATATCCTTTTATTTTATTGACAAATTATTGTACAATCATCTAGACAACTACTATAGGATAAATGAGAGCTAGGGAGGAGAAAGTAAATCTGTAGTCTGAAGATTTATCTGTCAAGGTCATTAAGATTTACAGTCCAATCTAGAAGAGGATTTGAAGGGTATGTTTACTTTTGAACTCTGAACATTAAGCTCCAGTCCTGGTGCACACAATTAAGAACAGAACACTAAACACAACTGTTTTAAGGGCATGATCTAAAGACAAAAATGCTGCAATTGAATGAAGGGAAAAGTGAAACTCTTCATCCATGGTATTTAAGGAAAGGTTAAGCTATGTGTTATGACATAACCTTGACTAATATCTAAATGCAACACAAAAGGGCTGAGTCTGTCTCTCCTCCTCTTCTTCTTGCTCCTAGACAAGAAATTCCTTCCTTCCTTCCTTCCTCTTTGTGCCAGCTCTGACACTTAATGGAGCCTTCGCTGAGCCATCCCAGCTTGCTAACCAGCAAAAACTCCAACTACGGAAAAAAAGTGACTGATTTTCTTTTTTCTTTTTGCTGGGCTTATGTATTAAATTAGCACAATGGAAGATCCAGAAGATGGCAAAATTCATGAAAAGGGAGAAAATGGGAATGTATGTATAGACTAAGAGAACAGAACTGGATGTGTTTTATTTCCCTTTTGGACAGAGGTAAACTGTGAGGTTTGTTCAACCATGATAGGTAATTTAAGAAAGAAATGGAAAATGGAAGTGGAAACTAAGAAATAAGAGAGCTACAGCCTTTTCAGTTCAAAAGTGGAAAGAGTAAAAGAGAAAGTACTCAAGCATGAGCTGCTGCCACCTGTAAAGGGTTTCATTAGCATTGCACAAGTCCCCAAGGATATCTCTCTGATTCAGGTGCCTCCTGGCCCTCAGAGCATAGGGATTCACGTAGCTAGAAGTGGAAGATTCAATTTCTGACAAGGCTGCAGTATGTAAGAGCAGCTTGAAGACCTCTTCCACCTGAGGAACAACCTAGGAGGCACTCTATTATAGGTCACTTCAGACTTCTCCTTGTCTGAAACTTTCATGAAAGGAATGCTCTCTGCCAGGCTGTTATGAGACTTTTAATTACACTTCAATTCTGTTTCCATTAACTACAATGAACACAGAATCAGCCTCTCAAGGTTTGCAAAGTTCTTTGAAAGTCTTGAAAGAAAGAAAGAAACTACAGAAGTGTGAAATTGCACTTTTGTTCCTGAACAATGCATCTGCTCCTGTGGCATCTTTCCTAACTGATGTCATAATCAATTTTGTGACATCATAGCTGCCATGGAAGTTTATTAGATCCTTATGGAAGGGTTTGATAGAAGGATCACTTTGTGCAGGGAACAAGCACCATATATATTTAAACAATTAATGTATATTCATAATTTTGTCCTATATTAGCAAAAAAAAAAAAAAAGAAAAAAGAGGAAATTATTAATGATGTGTGAGCAGATTTATTTTTTTTCAAGAAATATTCACAGCTGTCACTTTGAGGCAATAGCAAAGACTAATCTGTGCAAAAAAAAAGACTTTAAAATGTGCAAAACACTTTTATCTGTTACTACTCATTGGCCTGATTTTGTGTGTGTGTTACTGTGGACCTTTATGCATTTCTCACTGTAACTGCAGCGAAGAATGACAGGAAAAGTAGATGTGGACAAGAGACATGAGACTCCACCCTCTTGACAGAAATGACTAAATAACCAAATGATTAAACATAACCTCACACCACCATGCTAATGTTAGGCACACACCAGTAAACCCACTGGAAACCATGAGACCACTACAAATAAGACACTGAACACCAAACTGCATCATGAGTTTGCTTATCAGATCCATACAGTTCATTTAAACTACATTACTGAGAAAGCAGGCTTCTGTAAAGACACACAAAAATTCAGTGAGAAATCCTATGTGTTAAATACCAACTTCTGCAGCATTTGTGAGAGTACACATCCTAAATTTTACCTTTGCAACCACAGAATAACTACAAATATTATGCCTGAATTATTATAAACCATCTCTAAAGCTAAAAAATATTTCTGCTGTATTTATTCACGTTGAAAATCAGTCTTAGCATATATGTTTTATGAATCTATTATGAGTTTTCTACCATTTACTGTGTGACTTTCAGCAGTATATAATAAATTATATGATAACAGATTTATGTTCCAAATCTTCAAAGACTTCTCCACAAATGTAATGGAACAATTCCTAGAACTTCAATTTGTGTCTATAGATGAATCTGAGCAAGTGGCTTAATTTTGCCAAAATAAAAGACAGTGCATTTTGTATTTTTAATCAAATTCTTATACACATATATATATGTAGATCATAAAAAAATCCAAATAAAAACTTATGTTTATCCATATTATGATTTAAAATGTGTATGTTGAGCTGTGGCTGAGTAAATAGCAGAACTGCCTTTGACAGAAATAGAAATTCCATTTTTTCCTACCTTCCAGTGATGATAGTTGCTGTTCAGCTTCCAAATACAACTGAGAAAAGATTGGTCTGGGAACTAAGTTGTTTGAGCGGAGAGAGGCCTCAATAGAATTATGCAACACTTCTTCAAACCGTGTTGTCTTGAGCTGACCAGCGTAAGAATTTCCCATCTTCTCCAAAAAAAAAAAAAAA
>VXAX01001071.1:1309086-1350389 GCA_013399835.1 Leptocoma aspasia | reverse complement strand
AAAAAAAAAAAAAAGAAAGATATTACAATTTAAGCACTCAGAACTCAATGAACTCAATCACTGCATGCTGATGCCAGGCTCAACATTTCTCATGAAAGAGAAATGCTTTATTGTCCACAAAGAAAGGCAAAGAACATTGACTGCAGCAGTCACTGAGCAGATCCTGCTGGTAAATTACAGGAAGTTATCTAAAAGTAACAGCTTTCTGTAATTCAGCAGAAAGGCAGCAAACTTTGGCACTTTCTTGAAAAAGTGACTAGAAATCTGACTCAAGTAATTCTTTGATTTATGTAGCAATTGAGGAGATGCACTTTCAATAGTCATCAATTTATTGTTAAACAGCCTTTCTGTTTGAAGTTATTTGAACAGAATAAATGATCTGGGTAACAGCACAGTTTTGTGTACTTATCTTTGCATTGTTCATCATGGCTGAACCTGGCTAAAGCAGTTCAACGTATATTTTAGAGGTGCTGTCTCATAAATAATGCAGCATTGCTGTAACCCAGAGATGATGAAATACAACTTTTACTTTTCACCCAAAACAGTATTCTTCCTTGTAAAACACAACTTTTTTTTTTTTTTTTTTAGAATGAAACAGTATCTATCCACATGCATTGATATTGCATTCACTTATTTATTAGGACTTTACTTTTAGTGAAACCATGTAATTTATTCATTCTGTCATTGAGCAGGCAGTCTATTCCAGCTGAATATTCCATGGATTTAACCGACGCCTACTTTCCACAGGGAACACAATGAACTGGTGTAACCAAAAGCCATGTCAGCTTTCTTGCCCTATTACAAAGTAGCTCTTGCCCTGGGCCCCATGTCCTTTCCCTCCTCAAGTAACTGTGAATAGAAAGCATGAAATGCTTCCTGTTTGTGGCAGTAATTCCTGAACACTGAACAGCCCCTCCTTAGCACTGGCTACGGCTTGGGAAATTAGCCTGTTGGGAAGCATCCTGCAGGAATCAGTCAAGCAAAAGGAAAACCACTGTGAAACCACATACTGTTTGTCATGGAAAAAGGGATTTGAAGGCAACAACATACAAACTTGTTGATCTGGATATCTTTTTATGCCTTTGTAAAGCATATTTTACATATATAATCATATTTTTGTGTACTTGTTTGTATTGTGTTAATACCGTAAAGAGAGTATAGCTAGTACTACATGATATAACATTGCTATAATAGATATACACAATATTGATAGAACCATAATGAGAACTATAAAACAATGGAAGCAGCACTGAAGAAAATTATTTAGACTAAAAGAAGGCACTACCAACAAAATATTCACATATATACACAAAATCAAACAGAGAAGTTGCACTGAACAGTACTGATGTATCCTTTTGGTAAAGGATAAATGGGAAGCTGCAAAGGCTATGAGATATGTTCACTGCTAATACAGAAAGCAGGCTACATCTTCTCTTCCAACACAGAAAGCTGACCACAGTTCCCATCCCACACTGATAGGAACCCTCTGACTCCTTTTGAGTACTGCTTCCCCCTACACCAAAGGCAGCTGAAGACAATGAGGAAATTGTCTGACATAAGGACATTACTGACATCAGTAATGTCCTTAACAAGCTTTATCAAAGGTATATGCAGGAAACCTCAGATCAGCTCTGAAATGAATTATACTCAATGCTGAGTGCTTGCTTAGGATTTATAGAGCCCGCAAGTGGTCAGAAGAGAAACCCTGTATTTAATCCTGAGGATGGCAGAAACCAGCACCTTATCAATGTAATGTTACAGATAAGGAATCAGTTAAGATTATATTATTTGTGAAAGAGGTGGATTTTGTAATCCTTTGCAACACAAGCATGTTTGTTTGTCTATTAGGCAGCTAATTTAATTTTGTGAATGGGTTGGTAAAAAGAAACAAAAGTATGCTTTCTGGATTTGTAAGCTGTCATGTACTTGTGTGATCTTACAATCAGGGTAAACACAGTCATAAACCCAGGAACCTATTTTGGAGATGTGATAAATACTTTTTAGCCATTTTTCATCATCAAACACACACCACTGGAACCAGAAAACAGGCATCAGGGCATTACAGGAGCTTTTTTGCCAGCACCAATCTCTGCTGTTCAGAGCCCCACTGACTCTCAACTGCAAGGGAAATTACTTCTCCAAGGCAAGCAAGGGAGAAACCATTTTCTACTAACTCTATGACAGTTGTCATCCCCTCTTTTCTTTAGAGCTGTTCAGACTGTGGTATCTGAATTGCCAATTGCTGACTCCATGCCATCAGGAAGCAAAAACTGAGTCCTATGTCCCTGCTTCAATGAACTCAGCACTCACAGCCCTGATTTATGTTTCTCTTGGATACAACTGGGTGCCACAGGCTAAACTTTCAAATGCTTGTGAAAGTCCATGCCATGCACATAGACGGTGACCAGATCTATTAAAAAACCCCCATACACTGACACAGAGGGATGGCCCTCGACCCCATCTACTGATAAATCAAAGGGCACCTCCCTGTCACATGGTCAGTTTCCATGGAGAGCATGCAGAGGAAAGTACTTGCCAATATAAGGAAGGGAAAAAAAGCAAAGAGCTGGACGTGGAAGAGCTTTATAAAAGCATGATAAAAAGACAAAAAACATTCTGAGCAACTTGGGAGCCTAAGAAAAAATTGCAGATAAAAATGAAGCAGGTCAGGACAATGCCTTAGAAACCCACAGATAATGCTGGCAAATTGAGGTGCTAAGTCCAGGCATCTGAAAATGTGAAAAATGTAAAAGTTTGTTAGTCACTGAAAGGAGCATCTCAAATTCCAAATAAGGAACTGTCAGTGTTTCAGTGGTAAACAGGGACTATGTAATTAAGAAAAACGGGGACCTTCTTAAGGGTGAATGTCTGTCACGTTTAGAGTCAACTTCAAGTTCAACTGCAGCTGAGCTAGTCAGGGTTTAAGAAAACCTGCCATGAGCCTGCCCTCCAGTGCTGTGATTTAAGTAAGGAGTTCCCTCAGCCATGAGGGCAGTCCCTACCAGGAGAGCCATGGCAGTGACTGGTCACAGTAAGAGAGGGCGATGGCCAGCAGCAGGAGGACATTCAGTCCCAGCACCCAGATCACCCAGGGAGATCTTGTGCATAGGGGAACAAAGACAGCCACACTTCACTGACTTTTTGCAGTGAGGTGGGCTAGGGTTTTGTAAAGACTGAAGATCTAGCACAGCAATTCTGGACAAAATTAATCCTACACCTAGGACAGACTGGGTATCCTAAGGAATGCTATGGACTTTAGTGCATGGGAAGTAATCCAGGGCATTAAAATAGACTGATAAATAAAGGCTGCCTTCAGCAGAAACTGAGGAAACTAAAGAGTGTATGTGGGCTGTGTTATGTTGACTTAAAAAATAATGAAGGTAATTAAGTGGGAAATTAGGAAGACCTGGTTGATTACTAAGAAATTCAGCCTTAGATACAACTTACAAATTGTTACAGGTAGGAATGTTTCATATTAAGTTGCAAGTTTTTTGCATTATGCAATATAATCGACACTGTTACTTTACTACATTAATCCTTTCATTATTTCTGTATAGCAGTGAATATGTTTTCCAAGTTTGAGCAGCCAGCTTTCATTATTTTGAAATAGTTTAACAGAGTAATTTCTATTGTATCATTTCTGAAAGGAGAATAGCAAGATGTTCTCATACTCTCCAACAGAATTTGCTATCACCATGGCAAAAGGCAGTTTTTTGCTTGCATAGAAAGAAAGGATTTGTTTTTATAGACAATGGATTTAGGTATCTAAAAGGCTATCTATTAATTTTTTTCTGTGAAGAGGGATAAAACATTTTTTATTGCAGGTTAACAATTTATTAACAGAATAGTACCAGAAAGTTCTGTGATCCTTTTGCCCTTTGAACATAAGTTATATTCATTCAGTAACACCCAAAATCTATCAATATTTGTAAAGTTCAGTAAAGTCTCTACTAATGTATTAAAAACATCAGTCTAAGAAGAAAGAAATCTTAGGGTAGGGATTCATATGTGACTATAAGAAGAAAAATAAATTTGAAGAGAGCACAAAACTGATTCTCCTCAATGGTAGTGATACATCCTGCAGAATCCTCCTTGTGGATTCAGTCCAACCATGAAACATCACAACTTACTCTTTAATTTCCATGAAGCTATCTGTAATTACAGTGTTTTCTCTAGCTTTGGATTTGGAAGAATAAATTATTTTTAATCTCCTATATTAATTAATGTGTGTCACGTGTAGAAGCGATACTGTGTGGTATTTATTCCCCACAGGTTACATAAAATCTATTCCCACAGGTTATAGAAAATTCTTGATTCAGGAGAACTAAAAGACACTGATATTCAGCCCCCATGACACCCAATACAACATTTTATGTTATGTCTTTACTACTAGTCTCAAAATATGGTTACTCCATCCAAAATGCCCTTGGAAACAGTCACTAGTCCATCGTGACTCCTGAAGTGTGTTTGGGAATTACTGAAGAGAGGGAGTACAAGCATCAGAGATGGGCCAAGATATTACAACAGAAAATTGATTTCTGGCACACAGAAATCTCTCCTTCAATTGTTTCATTTAGTAATACAGCTGTAGCCCATATGGGCAAAGACAAATTAAAAATTATTCTTCCAGAAATCAACCTACTTGTTCATGTACCACAAAATTATCATTTGTAGAAGTAATTTACAGAGCTTTTTCTCTGTCACTAAAAAAACACGTAAAAGCATTGTAGAGAGGTGGATTATTGCCAGTTTCTGAGAAAAATACTAGTTTCTGGAAGTCAAATCTGTTTTCTCACTATTCTGCCTGGCAGTAAGAGAGAAGGAAAAAAAGGGCTCAGAAGACTGATGTTTATCATATAATACTTGAGTGTGGGAAACATCAGCTCATTTGAGATTACTGGCAGACCAACATTTTATCAAAATTATTTTCACCAAAATCTTCAAGAAGGGTTTCATTTTCTTCTGTTAGTCTTACCCTGAAAGAGAAATTTTCAAGCTTCAAAAGATGCTGAGACATGAAATTACAATCCTTTCCTGAGCCCGACTCTACCAATATCAACAAGAATAAAATCAGTAATCACCTATGGATCTGTTGATTGAAATCCACTTCTTCAGGGAAGTAATTTATTCCTCAGCAGGAAAGATGTCAGATGAATGAGAAGTCTCTAGTCATTCTGTGTTTCATATATGACAAAAGTTTGGCAGTTCAGTAGACCCCATTTGGCCCATTACATTTTAAATGCAACATAAAACCTTTAAATAAAACCACAGTTTTAAAAGTTACCTTTGCCAGAAATTCGAGCTCATTCTCTGTTACCAGATCTTACAACTTCTGTATGTCTTGTGGACTTATATGAGAAACATTATCTAAAGACCAGTCCAGATGAAACTTAATTGTTTCCAAAAAATTTGGATAGTAGCTCATGATGAAACACAGACACTCTGATTAAGGTTGATGACAGGTCACAGAGAACTTAATCCTAGCACCTTTATACAGCCAAGAACAATTCTGCTGCTGTTTCCATAAAACAAATACCCTGCAACAAGACTACTCAGATCTCTCTACCACTTCTTTTTATTTTCTGTTTGATTTTAATTTTTATCTGAGATCTTTTCATTTTGAAAATCAGACTGACTACAGACAGGGATTTTCTCCTGCATCAACAATGAGATGATTTCCTCCCCGGACTCATGTTTCCAAGCAACAGGATGTTGGAACAAGAGTGCAGATTGAAAGGTGTCAAGCCTTTTTATTTTTTTTTTTGTCAACTCTAGATTCCAAGCTAAATTCCTTATATTAATCACTGAAATCAGTTCTCTCACTCACTGCAGTAAGTAACTGGGAAATGTCTTTATTCTCAGGAGATTGCTGCAGAGATTAATACAGACACTTTTGCAATGAAATTCAATACAGGAAAATTCCCCCACCTATTGAAAAATCAAGCCCATTTCCTAACTCATCAATATAAAAACAAACTTGGACAAATCAATGTTAAACCACCTCAGTAACAACACTATTAAAAAGTTATTGCTTTCTTTTTTCTTCAGGCAGGAAATAAATCAAAAATTTTAATGTATCATTCTTACTATGGATTTATTTCACATCCATTTTGGCCATAGTAAAGACAACTTCATCAAAAAAAAACTGTTTTCTTATTTTTTGCTGAAATTTTTCAACTGCAAAACCAGTAAGCATTACTTCTGAGTGTTCACTTCTTCAATTAAAATACTACAATTCAGGGGACAGTAGCAAAAAGAGCAAATGAATATTTTCTATAGAAAAAGGAAAAATAATTTCATGCTATGTCTGAAAAAAACCCAACAAACAAACAAACAAACAAACAAATTCTCATACAAATTCAACTTTACATTGAACAAAAAAAAAAAAAAGCCTGATGAAATCCAGAGCAAACTAAGTTGTCATAAACTCATTAAAATATACAGCTATGCTGGGGGATCCTGGACTAAGGCATGTTGGCAATTTAGTGACAAGGAATCTAAGCTGTGACAGCCTACACTGCAGTTTTCTGGGGAACAGAAAACTACAATTGCAATCAGACTCCTTTAATTAATTACGGATGAAAGACTGTTTTGGTTTGAAGACAAAGTTTGGTCTTCCTTTATGGCTACAGAAAACGTAAGCTTCCTTCACCCTAGTAACTTTTATGACTACTCTCAAACCAGAGCTGATTTTTTCTGACACATTTAAAGTACTGTTTTGTGCTAAGATGACACTATATTATAATTTATTTTAAATAGAAGAAAAAATGCCAAAGTTCAAATTGCTCATAACAGAAATCCTTTGTTAAAAGCCATATATTGGATTACTATTCAAGTTTAAAAAATCATAATCATAAGCACTGTTGGGACTGATGCCTGATAAAAATCCATATCTGCAAAAAGAATTCAGAAGAAATCTTTACATCTTTACTCAGACTTTTTAAAAGTGACTTAGCATCTATTATTATACTATTTTAATTTTCACTAGAAGTCTATTTTAGATATAATGATGACACTGGTTTTCATTTATTTGCTTCTTGGTTTAGCATGAACCTTCTTTTCAAAGATTTGTCATTCCTTTATGTCCTGACAACTGGGCCAAAGAGCCACTTGCTAAAAATAAATGTAAGCTGGGTGATAGTCCAGTGTTGTATTAATAGTGCAGATTGAGCCTAATATATGATATGGCAATAAATACATTTAGGCAATGGCACTTCATCCTGTAAATGCTTTCACATTCCTGTCTGCAAGAAACAATGCATTCTGATGCAGATTTCCTTGATTTTCCTACAGGATCTCATAAACTTTGTAGGTGTTGCTGGAGAGAAAATCCCTTATCAGCAGCTTCCAGCCTAGTGCAGCTGATATTCTTTACTATTTCTCCAGCACAGAACCCTGATCCTGTGGCTGCTCAGGCAGCACTGCCTTGGCTCCCATTTGGCTTTTGTGCATTGCTTTGATCAGCTCCTGGCTTTGGATGAAAGCAATCCTTCAGAGGCCACCTTCAAACTCTCTTAAAAAAAAAAAAAGAATTACATACATAAAACCAATTGAGCTTGTTAAGCAGCAGGAAGAAGTCAAGTAGAGGGAGGAGAAAGGGAGGGAAGGAGGTGCCACAAATCAGGGCTAGGAAGCAATGATCAAAGTGGTGACTAGAAAATTAATAAAAAATATCCCCAAGTTGTACAGCTCTGGGGCATTCCCGTAAGTGAAAAGGCTCTCTCACTATTACCGAAAGAGACACAATTCTCTTTCCAACAACTGTGCCAGACATCTCCATACCTTTGAGAACAGCCACTTGAGATCTCAGAGTAAAGCAGTAGGGAGTAGATTGGCAAGTCAGGAACGAGATGATCTTGAAATGCATATTTTCTAAAGAAAATTCTAAGAAACCAGAACTTGGGGCATACTACTCTTTCTTCTGGTTACTGGTGCTATAGAGTGTTTCCGAGAATCTCCTCCAAATCCAAAAGGAGTATACAAAGTGTAATGCTGTACTGATTATACAGGTTAGCTTTTTGAGCCATCCTCAAAACCAGACTTTTGTTTTTCCTTACACCAAGCCTCCAGACTCATTCCTGCCCCCAGCCCTCCAGGCTCACCCCTGGAAGCAGTGCAGCAGAGGTCTGTGGGGCAGCCACATGCACGCAGAGAACGTACAGCTTCAGCACACTTTGGAGCTGTCTGTCAGGGCAGCAGAGGCAGAGCCAGTGCCTGTGGCAGCTCTCCAAGGATACAGACAGAGTGCACAGGTCCAGAGGCTTCACCTCATTCGCAGCAAATGGCCTCACTGCTTCAAAGAGAGCTTCACTGATTTCCACTAGCAGAGCACACGCTACTGTATCTGGGTCATATTTTCCATCTAATGAACAAAGCGTGGACACAAATACAATGGGAGCAGTTTAAAATGTGCCTCACCATCTGTGGATAGCAAATACATCTGTAGATGAGTGTATCACATTACAAAATAGATCTCATTTTCAGGGTTTACTCAATCAGGAGATTGATTGCACAAGTATTATATGTTGAAAATACATTAAATAAGAAACATTTGCAAACAAAAATATGCAATCCAAAGCATTAATCAAACATCTGTAGTTAAAAGTATCAGCAGAATCCTCAAATTTAATTAATAAACTGAACTTAGCAATTTTAGGACTGAGTTGTCTACTTTGATAGTTTAAAAATTCAAGTTGTCTGAACTTTTAGTATTTTGAAGTTTTCCTAAGAGGAAATCACTCAAACCAAGGACAGCAAACAAGAGACAGAAAATGCAAACAAACTAATATATTTAAAACATTTATATTAGCTGTAAAATGTCGCACAAATATTATATTTGAACAGTAACCAATATAAGATGGTGTGACTATGTTATGCTATATTAATATTTTTATTAAACAGTAACAGTATTTTTCAGCAAGGAAATATGCAATAGGAATATTCTGTACCGTACTGAAAGCATGTGCTCCTCAGCGACCTCCAGTAAACGACTCCTCGAGTTTCATATCCTGATTGCAGTGCTGAATACCTTACACCTGTGGTAACTGCCAGTGATTATGTCTTTGTGGAGTTTTCTTTTTTGTTTCATTTAGAAGAGTCTGCTGCTTGGCAAATTGGTGAGCACACTTAAGGCTCCTGAGTCAGCACTGTGCACAACTGAACAACTCAGTCGGGTCACCATGACACGAACACTCTCCTGTCACAGCAGAGCACAAGAAGGTTTCAAAGCTATCTATTCTGCAACTATGGCAAAAACTAAGTAACCACAATATACTCTGGCAAGCTGTTCTCTAATTTGTGTGCTGGTTATACTAAATGATAAATGGTCTGACTTTATGTCTTATTAATACAAAAGTGCTGATTAATACAAAAGTGCTGGGTCATGGTGCTCCCAGCCAAGCACACATGAATCTATCAGTCTGAAACATTATTAGATCAACAGTTTTGTTGGAGGCTTTTGGAAGGACTGAAATGGTTTGCCTTTTTTTAAGAAATAAGGGTGTCCTTTTATATTATATAGATATCAAAATCACTAAAGAAAGTATAAAGTGTGTACTGTAGGTATTTTGTTTTGCTAACAGAAGAAAAGATTAACAGGAGAATGAAATCAGGTATGTAGCAATATTATATTTGTGTTGGTACTATGCCCATATCTCCTGTACAAAAGGATAGGAAGTCAAAACAGTATTTGAGAGAACATGTTCAATATAATGCTGGATATACAAAGAAACAGCTGTTGCATCATATTTAACAAACACTGCATCTTTTCAAGATACAGCTAGAGTACATGTACAGAGAATGTTTCTGGTACATCTGGTACAACATATTTATCAAACATTTCTTTAGGTAACAAATAACTTCAGAAGATAAAAGCAATAACTCTGATAATTGAATTTTCTTTTTCTCATATCTCCAAGTCATGCAATGTTCAGATACATGCTTGATTTTAAACTCAGATAAATATTACTGAAATGAGTAAAATCAAGCACTTGTCTAGGCTCCCAGATGAATTAAGTTTCTGTGTAACCTTATATGCAGCATTATAAACTTTACATGCAGAGTATTTTTGGTACAGCTTGTGAAACTTCATTTTCACCCTTCACTTTCAGGACATCACTCTCAGGTTTCATGACTGGCTCAAGCTACTCTAAACTCAGGTTACTGCTGAAAAGCAATGTCTCCCACTGCTGATTGTATATTCCCCCTCTGTTGTTCAGTGGCATTGATGTCAGTTGATATAACTGAAACTCGTGGATTTTGTAGGGTCATGTTTTCCTAGATCAGATCCCTCATCTAGCTATGCATAAAGTATGTGGCCACTAATACATGCAAAAGAAAAGTACGAGCATGTGGTTAGAGAGGGTGGTGAAAACAGTATCTTTTTCTATAAAAATGCTTTAAATAACACTTTAAAATTTTAAAGATACACCTTCTGATTCTTCTGTAACATAAGAAGGAAAAACCTGAATTTTAAAGCTTATTGAAGGATTGCTGAGAACTTTGGTGATTTAGTGCTTTCTACTGAAAACAATTTTCATATTAACTGAAAGTTTTCATTGTTTATTTGGTATTTTTTTTAAATATACACTCTCTATATATATTCAACATGCTTTAATTTTTGATTGGCCCTGAATGGGTCAAATAGTTGTACTGGATGATGATTGTGGATGTCTTTCAATTGACAGACTCTACTCTAGTCTAGTCAATTTTATTCTTAGATTTTTAGACAAAAGCACTCCATTTAAGAACACGAAAAAGAAACTGTCCAGAAGGTAGTAAATAATGATTTAGGAGGATTATTGGTATCTTTTTCTGTTACTATGGAAGTGAACTAGAAGCTTTATAAATGTTCCATATTTAACACCAAATACCGGCGACCTCAGCCATGCATTTTTAAGTAGAGTACAAATTCATTCAGCTGAGAAATGCAGGAATGGCTGACTGGTTTCCTATCAGCACTGTACAACTGTGTATCTTCAATATATTCGCTTGACCTAACTGGCACTTGAAATATTATACTGACAGCCAAAGTTTAGAGAAATCCAAAAGGAAAACAAACATTGCAAGAAATAGATATGCATGTGTGTGAGAGGTGATTTTTGAAAGAGTCGCTTTTAATAATTTACCAGGCCAACAAAAACAAAAGCCAGGAAACTCACCTTTTAAAGAAGTATAACTTGACTAATCCCAGCCAAACATATTTGCCCCATAACTGTAGTGCACTCACAAACAAAATTTCTCTGGGATGCACTGCCCAGGATGTTTTCTAGAACAAAGTCTAGGATGAGGCAGTATTCAAAGCTGACTTTGCTTTGTGGCTGGAAACACCACCTCAATGTTAAAGAATATTGGCACAGGGTAGATGTTAGAGAAGAACATGTTAACCTGATATTCAGGAATGGAATGCAGAAAGGAAAAGAAGCCTGCCTGCTTTGGACATAAGCATGGAAAAGAAGTTCCAGAGAAGAAGAAAGGGCAAGAGGGCACAAAGGGCTCTATTGTGTTTGATTAGTAGCCAGAGCAGGAATTCCAGGAATGGGCAATGAGCATGGAGTTTATGTATAAGAGATCTTGTATACAGAAGCAGTGAGAGTTAGTCACTATGCAGCTGCTGATACCACATCAACCAGAAAAGAGGGGCTCTGCCTGCTGAAATGAGCTGCTGAATCTGTGTGAAATGAGTCAGTAATGTAAGTGATGAATTGACAGAACAGTTGTTAGGGGAAAGCTGATCATGTAATTATCCCTACAAAAGGTATGTAAAATACATACCTTGTACCCTAGGCATTAAAGAAGAGAATCTTATTTTACAGGACTCTATAGGGCAAGTTTTTCACAGATTGAGAACACTGAAATAGAAGTGAAACACAGCATGTAATTTAAGGTTATAACCTCAGGGTTACAAGACTTTCAAAAGTCTAAAGTACACGTTAAAATATGAGCACAAAAATCATAAATGGCATCATAAAAACAATTTACCAGGACATGCATTTATAAGGCAGAACGAGGGAAGGGTTGGTCCCCTGTGCAATCAGAAAGGGAAAATTAAGATATGATTGTAAAGTTTAATGGTTTGGGTTTTTTTCCCAAGATGAGAGGTTATTTATGATCAAATGACTGATTTATAGCAGCTTTAGCAAGAAAAAGTAGAGACTGTTACTTGAAAAGTCCCCAAGAACTTAGTATTTGAAGCATTCTCCATGCAGACTGCGTATGAAAGAACTAAAACTGTGTCCTGCCAATCAGAATGACTGGTCTAATTGTGAGACAACTATTTTTCTTCTCAAAATGTTTTTTAAAATGGCTGTAGGCATACCTGCCTTTTGTGTTTCCACAGAAATAATATCAGAGTGTGTATAAAATCTTACCATCTATATAAGCTAAAAATACATACCACACTGGTATGGAGGGTACTTATGTGGAGCCCAGATTGTCTCCTCCATGAGAAACACGCTCAGTCTTGTACTTTGAACATGTACAGAAGGAGACCTTTAAGATCACCTAGAAATACAGACTTCATCTGCCTAACTACAGGCATTGTCTAACGTTGAGGCGTTCTGGATAACTCTGTCTGGATTCTGACTGCTGCTCCAAAGAAGCAGAGTTCTGAAGCAAGTCCTCTGTCATATGTGCCAGTCCTTACGGACACCTCAGGTAAACCAATGAACTGGGTAAACCACGAAACCAGGCACCTAAATTTAGGTGAATTAGACTCCAGATATCTACTCTTTCACTAGGCAAAAATTTCCATTATAATCAATAAAACCAAGGGATCTGAGAGAGATCTGAGAGATGATTCAGCTGACCAGCTGCCAATGTTTATTTAGCTCAACATGAGCTGACTCCCTCCCCTAGCTCCACTGACCACACTTGGCTTCACTGACCACAAGGCGCTGCAGCTGTAGCTGCACGAAGACCTCTGCATGTGGAGTCTTGGGGCTCAACTCAGTTGCTTACACAAAGATGTTTAGTGCTCTTTGATATGCTCCAGGGTATCTGAGGCAGTGACACAGGTACCACAAACTTCATAGGGAGACCATGCCAGGCAGGATAGCTGAGGGCATCTCAAATTGCAAAAGAAGCACATAAACAAGACACAGAATCACACACTCCATCTAAAACTAAATCCTACTCTCAAAGTCAAAAACTGGCATCTCTATGGGTACATCTATGTTGTTAAGTGACTCCACTTCCAGTTTGCTTCCAGCTCCCCATCACCTGATCACACTGTGTACACATCCAGGCACTGTGCGCTCAGCTTTAGTTTTGCAAGTAGTTAAATAAGGCCCTCCATTCTCCAGAGACTGAAAAATTAAAATAAACAGGGTCATGCTGACCTCAAGGCAAGCAACAGACTAAATTACTGCAAAAGACAATGATGAATCATACCTAAGCAAACCTCCCATTCCTTTTTAATAGAATGCATTATTAATCAGACACATTGTTTTACAACTGGTACAACCTACACCGGAAAAATCCTTCCTTTCTTCAGGGCACAACAGGAATATTTCAGAATGTCACATCTGTTTTTTCATTGCTCTTAACAGTCACAAACTGCTGCTTTCATGTCTTACCCACATTTAATTTTTATTCACATGCTGCACAAAACCATCCACCACATATGCAGTCATGCTGTATCTTGTAAAAGATGTGTAAAAATCTTAAATGCATTTTCACAGACCATTTTTTAAAAACTTGAAAGCTACAGCCTGACTGATACTTCTGTAACTATTAAAGACTCCAACTGTTCAAAACACTTCCTTAAGAGTGTTCCTTCATCTGTAGTAATTGTCGCATGGGCAAAAAAGCCTCTGAACCTCCAGGCTGAGTAACGTCCCTTTGAGTGCTTAGAAAAACAGCTCTTAAGAACTCTCAACTTTCTGCACTCTCTTTGTGAAAGACCTCGTATGCCAAGCAATGTGATGGAGGATGCTGTACAGTACATTGGGTCAGGAGACAAGACGTGGCACCATCTCGTACCTGGGGAGCAGGCACATTGCATTCTGCTGCGAACGTGAACTGAAACTGATTGAACAAATCCTGTGCTCAGTGTGTGTGATTTGGTATGCCTGTGCTAACCCACTGCCTATCTCCAACCACTGAGACAGAGAAGATGCTATTGCACTGCAGACTACTAAAGATACTCATACCATTCCCACTCAGTGCCATGTTTTGTACCTATTTCCCAATTTGCCATCTAGGTACGTTTCCAAGCCCCACATATTTGGAAGGAGTCATGTCTGTGTGTAGCCATGGATGGCTTTTTTCATATTCAGTGCATCAAGAGAGGAACATGTATGTCTGTCTGCAAGCCAAACAAATGTAACACAGTACAATTATACACACAGCTGCTGTATTACAGCACGTTTCTATTCAAACATCTTACTTTAATTGCTATGAATTATTAAGAGTTTTAATCTCTTTAGTTCACCTTGGGTTTATATATTTTTTTCCTTAAGAATTCTATCAGCTGGTCACTTATAATACTAAAGAGCTTAGTGCTGTATATTGGATGCATTAATTGAGAATGCTCGCAACAGTATAGTTTTCAATCTCACTTAAAAACTATATCGTGTTACTTTTGAGAGCCACCACAACCTCCAATTTCTCTTCTTTCAGATCATGGATTATGTATCACAGTTCCTGAATACTTCAGTAATTACTTAATTTTACCCTCAGAGAACAACAGGGAAGTAAGGGTATCTTCTTCCTCCATTTTACTGACTTACATTCAGATTTAGAGTCTGAAGTGAAATTAGCATTTCTCGTATGAGCATCTGAATCTCTAATTACAAATTAAACCCATGCCAAGTAATGTTACCTAAATACGTTTAAGAGTCTGCGTGCAAAAATTTCAATCAATGTCAAACTGTGGAAAAGCTCAGATCTGAATGCAGCTCATTAAATATTTACTATTTAGTTGAAATGTTGGAAGACATATGGAGTTTGGAGAAATAAATCACTCTATTTCTGTAATTCTACTTGGAAAGCCTAACTATATGGCCACATAAAAACAATCTTCAAAGTAAGTTTTCTGAAAAAAAAAAAAAGATATTTTTTCGTTATTTGGGTAGTGCTAGAAATTCCCTGTCACTTTTGAATAACTATAAGCCGTAGATGAGGAAAAATAAAGCATAAACTTTTCACATCTCCTGTTGTCTTTGTCTACTGCTCCTTAATTGAGCTGCAATAAGAGTAGAGATCAAAATCACCATGAGCAGCCATGTGCCCTTTCACATGAAAGGCAGCCCAGAAAGGCAAACGTGTCCTGGGCTGCATCCAAAGCAGTGTGGGCAGCAGGTGAGGGAGGGGATTCTGTTCTGCCCTGGTGAGACCCCACCTGCAGTGCTGCACCAGCTCTGGGGTCCCTGCACAAGAAGGACACTGCTGGAGAGAGTCCAGAGGAGGCCACAAAGATGCTCAGAGGGATGGAGAACCTCTGCCATGGAGACAGGCTGGGAGAGTTCAGGTGTTCAGCCCAAGAGAGGAGAAGGCTCTGGGGAAACCTTAGAACACCTTCCAGTGCCTAAAGGAGCATTACAAGAAAGCTGGAAGAGGGATTCAAACATAGGGATTTTTCTAACATTAAAAAAAAAATCAGAACAGGTCTAGTATTTTCAAATAGAATAAATAGTACTAAAGACTGGGAATTCAGCTGCCTCTATTTTTCCATTACATAAAAGCAACAGGCAGTTATTTGGAGGAGGTATAGACATTATTTTGCAAACTTTGGATCCTTTTTCTCATTCTGTTCTTAAGAATCAATTCATCTTTACTTTATTATACCTAATTAAAAACAGCACAGCCATTTACACAAGTTTAGTCTATCAATTCACCCCAAGCAAAAAATATGAAGGGATTAATTTTTCATCATTTTCTCATATATTAACATAGTTGCACTTTTCAACTGAATATATTAAAGTTACCTACTGTGAACATATTACAATGTGAAAATACTTTCATTATGCTACCACCATATAAAATTTAATGCAGTTTCCAAGGCTCAAGAATTCACTTTAAACAGAATACCGGATGTCAAATTGCAAAGGCAAAGGTCCTACGAAATCTACTTCAGTTTAGCATTCTGAACAACCAAAATGTGGTGCTGCAATAGCATAGTGACTATATATGCTGCTGCTGACCTTTGGAAAAAGTAGTAAAAATTTTTAAAAAGCAAGTATTCATTACATAATTACATAATTAAGTATAATGTTTGCTCTTTTATTCTCAGTATTTATCAAAAAGCCATTCTGGACCCAAGTCTGCCAGAATGATAATAAATTTGTCAATAAAATTAGGACTCAATTTGACAGATGTGTGATTACGCTGAAAGCAATGTTAAAATCTTTACCATTTTTGACACCTCATACTACAGAAAAGGAGCTGCAGGGGAAACACTGTCATTATGACATTTTTGCCTTGTTTGACATTTGGTCTTGTTCTTTTTTGAAATCATGATTGCATGTTCTGCAATGCATACACAAGAAGTATTAGTAGGAAAGCAATAGATCTATCAGAAAAAGCAGTACAAATTGTACATAGTGTTATTTCAGTTGGTTGATAGTGTCTCACATTTTTCAAAAATGCTGGGCATTGCTCTCACATTTGAGTATTACCCATTGTACATTGTCCCTGCAGCAGAGAACAGTCTCTCATGATCAAGAGAGACATAAAGAACATAACTCATGTGACTGGATGAAAGAATGGAACAGCACTCTAAACAGACAGCAGGAACAGTACAAAATGGTATGTCTGAAACACCACAGCTGGACAGATTGCACCAAGTGACATGTTAGGAACAAGCTTTTATGTAACAGCAAATTTCTTGCCTTTAACTGGCAGCTCTTACACAAATGCCAGCATCTATTTTCCCCTGTAATTATGCAACCGGTATGTTTTACACACACACACATCATTTTTCCAATAGCAGTAATCATTTAATATAAAATACATTCTTTTTTTTAGACATTTGATAAAGTCTCTTTCAGAAAAATATTGCAATTTATGGTATAATTTGAAAACATGAAGATGATGCATTCAGAAATGTTAGCACAAGATCAGCAGGAAACAAATTTAAACCTCTAATAAAAACTTTGAAAGTTCCAGTTGTCTTTGATTCTGAGTAGTTCACCTGCCTGAAGAATAAAGAAAAACATCCCATCAAAGGTACCCAAACACTACCTCCATGACAGAATATGGGATGAACTATAAATGTTCTCAAGAATTTATCCTACGCAGGGAAACATGTGAAAAATTACTGAGGAATAATCATAACTATTGCTTGTCTACAAGCTATCTTAGACTCAGGAACATCATTTCTGCCTAAAGAAAAGTATGAGTCAAGCCCATAGAAGGGCCCAATATTTCAGATTGAAATATTACTGTCCTTCATTGTCTCCTGTGCCAAAAATTCTAAAGAAGAAAAGGTAGGAATAACTGGTTCAAAGAAAATAACCCTACCTCTTCTAGAATTCTGTTATTTAAGTCACTCTTCCTAACACTCTGACTGATGACTTCTTTCAGTGCTTGACATTGTACTTGGAAATTGTACATTATTATCTTGACCTTGTCATCTCCTGCATTCAATTACCAGTCTATATACTACATGAATAGCATCTTCCCATTAAGCTGATAACCTTTACCAAAGCAGAGCTTTACAGAACTTTCTCTGATTGAATAGTTTTTTTACTTAACAAGCAGTTTTGAAGCTTTGCTTCCTTCAAATAAATTCTATGTATCACTATGGTTTAGTTTTTTCCACACAACAGTGTCCCAGTATGCTATCAAGAGGTTCTTTTTAAGCAATAGCTACATCCCAGTGATGGATAAAAATAAACCAGGTGGGTAGGAACTACCTGTGCATACATACCTATTAATACCTACACACACACAGACACACACAGACACACACACGGAGTCTTATGTATTCTCAAGCTGAGATTCAGCTATCAATGCATAATACAACACTTGCTTATACTGATTTTCTTTCATTAATTGATATTCATCACTCTACTTGCATGACCTCACAAGAATTTTACATAAAAGGCAAAGACAAAATATGTCCCTTACGCAGAAATATAACTTTTAGTTATTGCTATTTGTCGCTTCTCTGTATGTCACATTCAACAGCCCTTAGTGATAGACTCCATAAAAATGAGTTTATCAGAAGGCACATACAGATGAAGCCCCTGCCATTAGCACAACTCAATAAGGCAAGCACTCCCACTCAGGTGAGGTTGCAGCTTCTCAGGAACCCCACCCAATTATCAGCTGTATAAAACCAGGGAATGTTGCTCCTTTGCCATGTCTGTATTGCTACGTAAAACCAGGCCACTGGTGGTGCCACAGTCGTGCCTACTCCCCTGAATACCTGTAGTGCCCTGTGGCTTTGTGGGCATATTAAGTGTGGTTTGAGTCAGAATTTTGATCAGTGGCAGGGCTGTGTTGCAAGTCATCACAGCTGCTTTCACAGCATGGAACAGAATGGAACACTATTCCCAGCCCAAGCATTGCCTGGAAGACTATTGACTGCCACAGGCCAAAAACTGTACCAGGAACCACTCTGACTGAAAGTTCCAGCTCAGGCTCACCACAAACTGCTTTACTTAGCTTTTCAGACTCTGCCTTCAAGTCCACGTGCACTCTGGTCACAGTTTTCCCTTCTTTGTTCTACTTTCTCTGACTTCTTTTTTACTCACTGTCTTTTTAAAACTTTTTACTCTCAATGCCCTCCCCAAAAATTATATACATACTCCACTTCCACCTACCTCTTCTTTCCAAGAATTGGAATATTCAACAATGAAACAACTAATACTAACACTTGGACACCACTAGGCTTTAAAATTATCATTGTTAAAAAGATTAAGAGGTTGCATTTTGAGACTGTTGCAAACCTGTAGACACTATAATGGTATTGCAGCTGCACGTATACCCATGTAATAAGAGACATTGTTTTCTTTACCTTTAAACTTCATAGATTAAGTAAATACAGGAGCAAGTTGAATATCTGATTCCTTGTAATAGTAAAGCTTCTACATCAACTCCTGATTTTCTGTGGGTAGATTGTCCAAACTATGATTTAAGCCTTGTGTTTGTCCCCTGCCTTTGGTTACACACAACTCTATTGAGGGTAACGCTGCTTATGCCACTCAGCAGTAAATTTCTTTAGGCTACTCCCATTCTCTTCACAAACAGGTTCACATTTTTCATATGTATCCTTATATAGTTTACATATTTTAAATTGTTTTTACTTCCTCTCTCTTACTCTGTCCCATCATTGTGCCAGTATCAATAAGCACTGACTGTACTCTTCGTTTTCTGAAGCCAGACTAGATGTGGGATTCAGCACACATTAAAGAGAAGAGCTAAGTAATAACAAGCCTAAATTTAAAATACAGAAATTAAAGACAGGAACCTCATCTTGTAGAGGAGCTGATACACCTTGTTGCAGTGTCATTCAAACTTAGGCTACAACTTCTCCAAACACAAAATGCGTGTTATCCAGCAGCATTTGCTTTTCACTTTTTTTCATATTACTCAAATTCTTATGCACTTTCTCATGGTATGTAACAGGTTTCCCATATAATTATTTCTGATAAATTTGTGACAGAATTTAAAGATATTAGTAATCAATACATCTCTAGATATCCATGACCAAAACTTTTCTGAAAGACTGTTGGATCAAAAATATGGTAAACACCATAGGAGACAACTTTTTCAAAAATTATTGTAAAATTCAAGTTTAACTATTTAATCTAATTGTACCATATCAAAAACAAACAAACAAGCAAACAAAAACAAATCCAGAACAGAAGCAGTAATAACAGCAAGCCATTTCTTCAAAAGAACATTTCAGTTCTGTTGCACGATAATTCCAGTGGCTATCCTGCTTCTTTCATGAGGAAAAACATTGAATCATGGACTCACAGAATGTTTTGCATTGAAAGCAACCTTTAAAGGCCATCTAGCCCAACCTCCCTGCCACGAGCAGGGACATCTCCAACTTGACCATGTCACTTACAGTGCCATCCAACCTGACCTTGAATGTCTCCAGGGACAGGCACCTATCACCTCTCTGGGCAATTTATGCCAGTGTTTCACCACTTCCATAAAAAAAAAACAAACCCTTCCTTATATCTAATCTTAGTCTAACCTCTTTTTTTAAAACCATTACTCCTTGTCCTATCACAACAGACCCTACTAAAGTTTCATGCATTGAACACTTCATCCACCAGATCTGTACCTCTCCAATAAATAGAGGATGTTCTTCACTCATTGAAAATATTCTCTTGTGAAAAGTTAGGGACAGAGAAGTTTGCAAAATCAGGATGCAACTATGACAAGAAAAAAACACAGGTGTAGAAAGAAAAAGGTTAAAATGTTATAGGAGATGCAATACTTTGTTTTCCATGTTTTTTTCCAGAAGTAGCATTATATGATCTACTGTAAAATATACTAACTATGGAATACATAGTATCCGTGTTCAAGATCCATACTCCAAAAGTGAAAAGCATTTGGACTCTCAGAGTAGCAAGGAAAATGAATATGACCACGTAGCCTCTCTGTGGTCACTCAAGCACACAAGCAAATCTGTAGCTCTTCATCTTCTTCACTAAATGAGGGCATAGGAAGTCAGTGATGATAAGTCAGCAGCACCAAATGCCAGTTTTCAAGTCCAAGAACCATCCAAATAAATAATAATTATCCCAGCATATCTGTTACTTCTTATAAACTTTAATGCAGCAACAATGATATTATTATCCATGTTCTCCCAGTTAAACTTAACTCATAAATTTATATCAAATTTTCTCTTCAGTCCTAAATTACAGTAAAATGAAGTATGGCAGAGAAACACATGCTCCTTAAACAGTTTCATTTCAGACTTTCAAAAGCACATTGCACCTACAGTTTTAGCTATATTTAAAGATGTCACATAACCACGTGCTGAAAAATCTCAGCTCCGATTTCCTCTATTTAAGTGTGCTGTCAATTCGGCCACAGGTTTATTTTTAATGCTTACATTACCATTTGGTTTAAGTATCTTCATATTGAATTCATGTAGTTTTCTTATCACAATAATGCAATTATGTGTATTCATGTGGTCTAATATTATTAAAGATTTCAAGTACATTCTAATTAATAATATACTCTTGGCAAAATGTGCACAGCAGTGAATCCTAAAAACTGAGTTTATCAAGTATTTCTAGAGATTGATCCATAGTCAGAAATTGTTCTGAGCCCTCAGTCTTGTGAAGAATGTTTTTTACATTGGGTCTACTTAGCTCAAGAATGGCAGCAGCATTGCATAATGACACGGGCACTGTCATTGGCTCTGAATCAGCTAAAAAAACCCAGAGTTTGGTTCACAGGAATCACCAGCACAAGCCCATTTCTAGGCTGCCTTCCTCTCTGTTAGTCCCTATTTTAGGCTTAATAAACTCTCATACGGTTCAGGACCAGCTGTTATTATTACCCCAGCTGTTCACCACTAAAATTTGCAATATCTCTTTGCAAAACTGAGGGTTTAATGAGCTCTGATCTCTAAAAAGAAATCCAAAATGACAAGAAGCGAACCGTATTTTTTTTCTCATAACATTTTATTGCATTTAGCACAAGCAGCTCATAATAGTTGTTCCTTCACCAGTATACTAAAAGGGTGAATGGATTTGAAATACCTTACCTTGAAAATGATGGTATTACTCTTCCAGGCATCAAAGTCAATATTTCAAACATGAATTGCATGAAATGCCTGCTCCTTTTTGTTTTTAACAATACCTCAGTACATATAACACATTAATAAAACCAACCAAACAAAACCACCCCACAAACCAAGCTTCTTTGCAAGTGTTAAAGGAAGGTAGGGGGTTTGTTTTGTTTCATTTTCTCAGACCAGTTCTCCATAATATTTCCAAGAAGGCAAAAAATGAATTCTTTGAAACTAAGGTCTCATTATACACACATTATGAAAAAAACATTAAAATTGATTTTTGGATGTGCAGTGTCTAATTTATAGGCTTGACTAATCTGCATTTTTAGAAACCAACAGATTGTTTTACTGGTTAGTGCAAATGTTATTGATCTGCTTTCTTGCTGAATTAATAGCACTATGATAGGACAACTCACTTTCTCAGCTTTCCCAATGTTTTCCTGAAAAGAGGCCCATTACATGGCAGGGGGCAAAGGACAGGCCTTGATAACACTGTTTGTACATTTCTTTGATGTCACAGGCATCATCCTCGACAACTGACCACCAGAGACAAAAGAGTACTCTCAGGCTGCTGGAAATCCCAGCCATTCTTCTCACCACCTTTTGATATCCCAAGGTTTCTATACCCTGACCTCTGCACTCTGACATCCTTATTTGAAGGATGGTCAGAAATGTCAAAAAATTGTTTCCAAATTTAGCCACTAAACTAAGGATATACTTTGCTTTCCATAATTGCTTCGTGTCCTAATGTACCTGTGGGAACACCAAAGATTTTACAAAGAGAGTAGAAGAAAAAGTGTCAACAAGAAAAAAAAAAAACCTTTGATTTTCTGGTTTTGAAACTACTCTCAAACATCTGCCTTCTAAAAGCCAGCCACTCTGTTTAAAGTGCCTTGACATTGTCATCATGATGCCTTGATTATGCTCATGTACCCACAGTATTTCTACCTAGTTGGTGTCATACAGATTTCTACTTCTAACATGCAGATGTTGCTTGCTGACATAACTTCACTCAATAAATATACATATTTTAAATGGTGTGCACGCTGTTTGTTAAGGACGGATATCAATTTCTATACATTCATATTTAAAAAAAAAAATGTGATTTTAATGTTTGTTTGAACTGTTTTGCTCTCTACACACCTGTGTGATTGATAATTGGATCAGTCTTCCCCTGTTTTCCAGAATATTTAGAGAATAATTTTCCACAAAACTACCAGAGATTATCACGGGTTCTTTTAGACAGTTTCATTTTTCACCTTTCTGAGCGACTGAAATTGAACAAAATGGTCAAACAGAAATAATACACATCCAGCCAAAACACTGGAAGTCAGGCAAACACCTAGAGAAACACCCTTCTCTCCTTTTATTATTATGGGAGGTCCTGCTGAAAACCCACTCCAAATATATAAGTAAAAACACATAAGAATAGTAAAAAAATTACATAAGTAAAAACTCCTAACAAGAGCAACATACTGATGATCCATATGTATGCACAAATTTGGAGTTTAGCCAAACTAGTATCTATACTCAGTCTCTTGTGCTTTGACAACAATTTTTGTAACACAGTGCTAAAATATTATCCTGCCATGAAGTTCTTTAGCTTGAAAAGAGGACAAAGTCTGGTCCAAAATGTGATGGATTTCACAGTATACAAGCTTCTAAACTATCTTTAGTTTAATAAACTATGCCCAAATGATAAATTGTTTTGCATTGACTTTTTTTCAAACGGGCATCAATACCGTTTTTCTCTACACTGACAATATTCCTCCTAATCTAAAAGTCAATGATACCAGTGATGGTACCAGTGTTAATGCAACAGATATAAAATAACAGATAAATGTCAACATTTTAAAAATCAAACTATTCATCATTTATAATTCAAACACTGGGATTTATATTGCTTGTTTTAAAGCCACTTTCTAAATCACCAAAACTATCTACTCAGCTCAGCCAATGTTTATTTATTTTAATGTCTGCCAGAAAATAGTGAAACTGAATTCACAAAAGGAACGGTACGGGATTCAAACAGCCAAGAACCTTGAGATCTTTAAAACTCTCGTCTCCTCTATATTAGTTTACTACTATAAAAAAATAAGGCACAAATCAACAAGAAAAAAATAGCAAAGATGGGAAAAAATTTGTGGTTTTTAAAAAGTTTTAGAATTAATAAAGTTCTCAGAAAAAATGCTGATAATAGCCACATAAGGGCTGTTCTAATTGATCTTTCTGATTTTGGTGGGCTTTGAATTAAACCAGACACCACAGATTTCTGTTCAGTGATAGATCCTGACGATTTACGTTCAGTGTTTAATCTCATTATTTTTAAAATAAATTGCATGTGTTTAAACAGAACAGGAGGCCTGATTCTGAATCAGTACAGAGCCCTCAGAGCAGCTCCAGCAAGAATGTTAAACAGATAAAGTTAAAACAGGGGGGAAAAGCCTAATGAACCCCAAGTGTATAAATATTTTCATTTAACTGAATCCTGACCATGGATAACACAAAATACCTGTGAACAGGCAACACAGATACAAACCTAAGGTCATATCTATATAGCAAGAGGAAAATACTGAAAAATCAGTGACATAAATTAAATGCACACAAGGCCATCAACAAATCTTCCAGTTCTGGCAGTGCCCACTGAAAGATTACAATCTATTTTATAGAGGCTCATTACTGCTCTGATGTTGGAAATTATTGCCCTGCCGGTTTTACACACATTGTTTTCCTTGTGAGCAATCTCTGACCCTCTTTAGTAAAAAAAGTTAACACTGTTATAGTAATAGATCTTCACCAGCCCTATTCATTTCAGGAGGAATGGCTTAGGAGCCACACCCAGGAGCAGCTCAGCTGGCACAGTCACCTCTCTGGCAGAAGTGCAGTAAGGAATTATTAGGGGCAGGAGCCATCTGAGCCAGCACAGTTACAGTCAGAAGAGGATGTGTGAAAAAAGCCTCAGTAAAACACACTAGCTTTTCATGTGCATGCATTTATAGACAGCCCTGAGTGTTGGCAAATTCTGTGGCTGCAGCTACATTTAATTCTGATGTAGGTAGAAGATACAAGGAACAGATTATTCCTTTGCAGTCCTGCTGTTTGTCAGACTATTCTTTCTCCATTGTGACAGCATCTTTAGGAGTTTCCAAACTCTCACCACATAACCTAAAAAATACAACTGTGAAAGAAATTTGTAATTGGATATAACAAAATTGCACCTTAAAAACGAAAAGTTTATTTCATTCTGGACCCACAGAAGCACAAAATGGGGAAAAAAAAAAAAAAAACCAAAACAACCAAACCTCAGAAAGCTTTCCCTGTAGATTAAGATCTCATTTGCAAGGTTTAAAGGGATCATTCCAACTGACTAAGATTTAGCTTGAATTCAAGACAGCCTTTTGTCTTTAGAAAGTGAACACAGTGCCAAAGAAACCAAATTACACGCAAAAGCAATGACACCTAGCAGTAAAAATACAGTGAAGCAGTATAGCTAATGCAAAATGGGAATAGCACCATCCATAAAGCTTTGTTTTCTTGCTGCCATCCTATACACCATCACTTCCCACCCAGACTGACCTGTCAGCATGACCTTACACCTCTACTGCTACAAACATCTGGCCCAGGAAGAGATGCCAGCCCTTTATGTCCAGGGCTGCAGAATGGCCTGCATTCACACTGCAGCACCGTGTTCACATCACCTGATGCTGGGCCAAAGTGTCTCTGGGCCTCAGCTGGGCCTCCATGGTCCTGACATAATTATTTGTGTGTGGTCTTTACCCCAGTCAGTTTAATTTCATTATGCAGGCTATATTGAAGCTTTTATCAGAACAGCACTTTTTGGCATGGAACTAGAAGCATGTGATACATGAACAGGGATGTTGCATCACATTAGACACAGCGTAAGAGACCTACTTCAATAGTATTAGAAAATCCCGTGGGATTAGGAGAATCATAAGTAATTATGTCATCCACTTTACCAAGTGGGAGAAGTCTTTGAAATAAATTAGCTCCAGAACAATGCTTAAGTTTTGCCTTGGAGAGAAATCATTGCATTTCTGTTAAAAAGAACCCAAGAGAGAACACTATTCACACAGTGAACATCATCAGAGGGCTGAAACCTGGGAATGAACTCAAGCCAAGTCACCTGCCCCCTTGGTGCACTCCTTTTCACACCAACTGATACTCCCAATTGGATCCCTCAGCTGCCTTTGTCTCTCCCTTGTGCATATGAAATGCTGGCTGCATAAGAGAAAGAAATAAAATAAAATAAGCATCAGAACATATTAGGAAACTTCACTAGATAAAAGAAAAGAAGACATACACACAAGGAAAAACATACTAAAATCTATAGAAGACTATCCACAATCACTGCTGGAGATGTACAGATGTTGGTATTTTAACTGAAAAATGTAACCTGACCTTTTGAGATTGTAGGGATTCTTTAAGGCACAGTAATAACTAAATGCTATAAATGCATAGGTAGAATGAAGCATGTGCCTTTTTTGGGTATTTTAAAGTCATTATCTAGATCTTTATTAGGGACATCTACTTTATAGCACATGCAGTGAAAAATTCAGTGGAAGACTTGCATTATAGCTAGCTGGAGAATATTACAATTTTCTAAGCTCTCTACTAATCAGCCAAACTGCAAATAAAGACATGTATCTGCTTTGATATGTACAGTACCTGGAATCATTGGCTTCCCCATATACGAAGGCAGCTCATTAGATAGATTGAGCCTCCATACAAAAACATCCATATGCATAGTTATGCTATGGCTTCAGGACTCTGATGGATGGGAACACAAAATTAACCAGATGAAGCAATTTTCTAGATCATATAAAACATATGTGAATCAAGCTAATATATGGCAGGAGCATAGCAGAAAAAGGAATAATCAGTGGAAGAGTAAAGACAGGTCCATTAAGGATGAGTGGGTCCATTAACCAAAGAAATTCATTAGCAAAGCTATCTGAGCTGGTATGTGTAAGACAAGTTTTTGCATCAGCAAACCCAATGTCTGCTTAATAATCCCAAGGAAAAGACAGTATTTCCCTTTTATTCTGTCACAAGTGCTAAGCACATCTTCCCTGAAAGCAGCAACACTACCTGATTTTCTAGTTGTTCCTCCTATTATTTCTCTGAACAGGAGCTTTTTTCCCTTCTGTATTAAACCTCCCCATGTCACAGTTGAACTGGAAGATGTAGGATTGTCAGTGTACAGATTGATTGTAGACCAGTACATTAAATTAACAGCTTGCCAAAAATTCCCACTTCCACCTTCCCAGCCTGCTAAAAGAAAATAAGATTATGATTAGGTTTGATGGAAGAGGAAGTAAATGGAAGAAGAATTAAAGATATGTTGAGCATGAAGCTGGAAATGTAGTTTGCAAGATAGAAGTGGTTTAGTGCAAAGTAACCAAAGGTGTCCTTATTTATTAAGGCCTCAAAGACAAAAGCTTTTAGCCATGAGTAGCTATGATGGAGCAGCTGAATAAGCATGCATGCACCTAGGCCAGGGTAATTTACATAAGTTAAAACATATGTTGTCTGTCTAGGCTGTAAACTGTTGTTTGTGCACAAATTACAGAAGAAACAGTATACAAATCAAGTCCACATGAACATATTGGTACTAATGTTCATCACTGGGCTAGTGTAGGCAAATATGAGATACTCTAAAAATTGAAGTTGTTATAATTCTGATTTCATGCCTTTCTTAATTTTCTTGCTGCCTTAGGCATGGAGAAAAAGGCAGGTTGTCTTTTCTAAGTTACAATACTGTGAAATTCCCAGCTGATACTTCAAAGATGCTCAAGACAGTTATGTAACTTCTATTTCATACAGAACAAAAGTCACTGTCTTTTTGAAGACAAACTTCTCATGAAGATTCTTGTAAGATGACACCTTTTTCTAAGATGACAAGATGAGGGATCAAAGAGTTATAGTACATGGGGTATCATCAGGCTGGCAGACAGTCAACCACAGGGCTCAACAAGGCTCAATTTTAGGGCCAGTGTTATTTAATATTTGTATAAATTATCTGGACATAGGAGTAAGTTTGAAAAACACAGAAGGAGCTGTGGAGTCAGTTGAGGGTTAAGAGGCCTTATACAGAGAGACACCTGCAGAGATTAGAGAGCAGCAAATCACCAACCAAAAGAAATTTAACAAGAGCAAGTGCTGGATTCCCCATCTAGGATGGGGCAATCCTGGTCAAACATACGCACTGGGCTGGAGAGCAGCCCCATGGAAGGAGATCTGAGGGTTCGGATTAATGGAAATGTGAATCCGAGTGTGCTCTGGCAGCTGAAAGAGCCAACCATGTCCCGTGAGGCACAGCATCACCAGCCACAGCAAGCCTGTCGCCAGGGCAGGGATTGTCCCTCTGTGCACTGCATTAGTGCAGCCCCACCTCCAATGCTGTGTGCCATTCCGGGTGCCTCAGCTTAGGAAGGACATCAAAATATTAGAGTCTGTCTAGAGGAGGGTGACAAGATGGTGTCAAAGGCAAGACTTTTGAAGAGTGGCTGAGGTCACTTGGTTTCCTCAGCCTGGAGAAGAAAGGACTGGGGGACCTGATGGTAGTGCACAGCCTCCTCAGGGTGGAGAGCACAGGTGGAGGTGCCAATCTCCCCTCTGGTGAGCAGGGAGAGGTCAAGAGGGAAGGGAACAAAGCTGAACCAGGGGAAGACGGCATCATGTTGGACATTAGGAAAAAGTTTCTCACTGAGAGGATGGTTGGACACTGGCACAGGGTCACAGCAGCAAGTCTGACAGAGTTCAAGGAGTGTCTGGGTGATGCTCTTAGTCATACAGTTCAGTTTAAGGTTGCCCTGCAAGGAACAGGGAGCTGGACCTAATGATCTGTATGGGTACCTTCCAAACTGAGATATCCTATGATTCTGTGTTTTTACTATATATCTTCTTTCCTGTGATGTTAATAAACTTTCTACAAATAATTTTCATTTTTATCTACTGCATAATTATATAAATATGCCATCAACATAATTATAGATGGCTTTTAGTACATTAAGTACTGCTGTGCTGTTTAACTAGAAAAAAGGTATTTTCTTCATGTAACACTCCAGTATTTATATTTTACAGCATTTTTCCTACAGTATACAATGTCTAAATGGCAATTTTCTTTTACTGTTTCTTCAGAGATACACCACTGACAATGTTACTTCTTAGACATCCTTTATTCCTCACATAAGTATTTAAGCATGAAAGGCAACACATGGATAATGGCAAACTGAAAACAAACCCATGATCTTTGGAATTGTTAAGTGTAATGATAAAGGTACAGCTACAAATATCTATAAAATGAGCATTAGGGATACATTTGAATTTCCTTAGTAAATTATAGTATTTCCCGCCACAGTGTGCATAGAAGAAATTTTAAAGATTTAGTCAGATTTCCCAACTGACTGAACCATTAACCATAGTCTGCATGGGGAAAAAGTGAAAAAATATTCAGCTCTAGTTCAGGAAGCAATACTTTCCCTGTGCACATGTGGAATACACAAATGTAGGCATGTTTTTGTGAAAGCAGGCATGATTCCATGTAGTTTTGGTTGGTTGTAGCTCCACTAGCCTTTTATGCCCCTCATGTAGCATTTATTCACATGAAAGAAATCCCTAGCTGTGCCTGATCTCAGCTGAGAGTAAATAAATGCTTTATTTTGTATGAAGGTGAAAAAAAGGAGTGAGAGATCACTTATCATTTACCTTGCAGGCTTTGTATTCATTAGAAAAACCACAATCAATAAGAACCAAAGGCAATTTCCCCTACAGATAACTATGCCCAGCATCACTAGAGGGTCTGGGAGTCTCAGAGGCTTTCATTTATTAGTAAGAATCACCTATTTTAGTAAGAATCACCTTTTGAAGTTTACAACTTCCTAATCCAAATGTCACCTTACTTAACCCTGCTGTAAAATGCCCTCCTTTTATTTTGTTATACAAAACTATACTGTTTTTCTCATGGTTACTTTTGCAGTGTGCAAGTTCCATAAATTTCAAATGCAGAAAAATTGCAAATGTCTGACTTTGCCACTTTTCATATTTTATACAGCAATGTCTTCTGGACTTTGGGGACAGGTGTTACTCTATTAAAGCCTAAAAAGCCAGTCATTTCTTATACCGAGTACATTCTTTTGGTTTAACAAGAAAAAAACAGAATTCAAACCATTGTTTTTAACCTGCTATTTCACATTAGAAAACACTTTCCTTAACTTTGTGCATATTATGCATAGTTTTATTGAATAACATGGGATCTCATCTGAGAGATTCGGGGCTATCGTATCCAAAGACAGACTACCCTAACAAGGAATTTAAATACAGACACAAATAGACAATAGACTTGAGCTATAAATGAGAAAAAAACCCCATATATTCCCAATACCAAGGAATACACACACTTAACAGAAAATAAATCTCTTGTGCCTAAGAGATATTCACAACACAAAGATGATCACAGCCTGAGTGAAATTCCAACCCTAAATAATTCCTTTCTGGGCTTGTGCTTACTACATCTTCTGTCAGGAGCTAATCCCACGTGACAGGCCTGATCCAAAGCCATTTGAAGTCTATGGAATGTCTCTTCCTGACTTCAGGGAGCTTTGCATCCAGCCCTTATAAACTTCAAGAACAATACAATTCATGGAAAGTTGTTTTAAGAGAACAATAGCTAACCATTGTCTAAGTAGAAAAGAATGTTAGCTTCAAATGAAATTTACCTGCAATGGTAGATTTGTGTTAGGGTTCTTTTATTACTGTTTCTTTATGCATCTAACACAGCTAAAACTTTCCAAGTGACAACATGCCATTTATTTAACAGAAGCCACAGAAAATCAGAACTCTAGTCAAAACCAAAAAGAAAAGTAAAAATAAAAATATCATTTTGTACATAGTACATTTAGGTATTCTAAGGAAACAAAAGATCACTTTTAAGGCCTCAATTAATTCAATATTTTCTTAAACAGCTGTACATCAAGGACAAAACAGAACAAGAGGTTTCAAAAATGTATCAGTTGTTCCTGAAGTCAGCAAATCAAAAGACAGAATTAAAAAAAAAGAAAACAAAACACCAAACAAAGCCAAACTAGTTGTATAAGCAAGGGGGTGGGCTGACAGGAAAGCAAGTTATTTTGTTTTTCTTTTATAATAAAAACTTTGATTGTCTACTAACTTAAGTAAATTTCAAAGTTAGAGGTGACAGCTACTACACCAGACATGGTGAGCAATGTCAGACTGTTATTTATATTCTGAAATTAATAATATAACTGAAATAAGCCCTGAAATAAGCAATTAAGATCATCTGAAAAACTGGTGGAAGAGAAGTCCCATTGCTGTGATGTGGCTTTTCTCTCATTTATAAGAAAAATGATGCAATGTAGACCAGTACAGACCCTGATGTTGATCTGATGTGCACTTGTAGCAGTAAATTTACACTGACAAAAAAGCAAAGCAAACTTAGCTCTGCCACCTCCAAGTTCCCAATGCACCAGAGAGGTGGTTCCAATTTCCTCCCTCACACAACAAATCAAGTCACTACAGCTATTTTATTTACCTAATGTTGAGATGAAAACACAGAAACTTCCAATTAAGCACAAATATTCCAGAACGTCCAGCTTCGAAGAATGGTTCTATGTTTTATAGTAAAAACAAAATAAAACAACAATAACAAAAATAAAAAATGCACACCCAACATTAGGTCCTAAAGACTCTCATTCATAAGACAATAAGACATACAAACCACTGTTAATTTTCTCTGTATGTGGTTCTACATGTTTAACAACAAACACTGGTACTATAACTTTTATTAATTAATAATTTCTGAAGGGAGGGTCCATGAAGTATTAGATCAAAACCAATGTAGCCCATACCTCAAAAAGTAAATGAGAGAAAGCACAAGAAAAAAAGCAAACATCAACTTTTGCAATGCAGAGATGCTATAGTTTCTGTCTCCTTCATTTAAGCTCCCAGCATCCACAACTAAAAATAAATATTTAACTTTATAAATACACGCAACCAATTTGCTGATGTTTCAGTCTGAGTGCATGAAAACACAAAATTAGAAAATTCATTTCAGGCAAGTATAAAATTGTGGTTTGAACTTTTTTACTAAATGAAATGAAACAGTATTTCTCAGGTCAAACACCATACCTTGTTTTGGTATCACAAATATTTTTTTTAAATAATTGTCAAAGAGCCCATTTTGTTTGACTTTAAAAATGACATTATTTTGGGAATGTTGTCTTTTTTTCTAGTTGTTGCTATTAACTGCATTTTTGATCTGAAACACTGTCCTAAAATGAAAAATCAAACCTTCAAGTAAAAAAAAGAGTCAAAACAATATGCAGACTTTAACTTAACTTTTTTTTTTTCCTTCTGACCTGCACAAAGCAATGAAATGTTTTGTTCACTCCAAAGCTATATTTTGGGTAAATAAACTACTTCTATCCTTTGTTAAGTCCCATTTATCGGCGTACCGGTGGTGCCGCTGCCCCGTTCCGTGCCCTTCCCAGGCAGGCAGTCGGGACAGGGCTGCTCTCCCGATCCCTCGGACCGGCTCTGCTCCCCTCTCACTCCGCTCCTAACACTTCCCTAACCTTCAGGAGCCCCGGGCTCCCACTTACCCCCCTGCCGTCTCGGAGCATTCCCAGGTGCTGATAATCTTTTCTCTCTCTCTGTTGTTGCTGCTGCTTCCCCTTATTTTGGCAGAAGCTACAGCTTTGCAAGTTGCATGGCTCTTACCTCTGAGACACTCTTTGTTGCTCTGTCTGTGACCACGCTGGAAGCAGGGAGTGATGGATATTAGGGAAGCATGAGCCTCCCCTCGCTGTTTAGCAGCGTGGTCTGCAAAGAAAGATAGAGATGCTGCTCCCTCCTCCTCCTCCTCCCCCCTCGCTGTCCCAGCTTCCTCCTCCCTCCTCCTTGCTCCCTCCTTCCCATCCACAGAGAGCTCCAGCTCTCCCTGAGCTCCCACACAATGCGCTACCTCTCAGCACCAGCTACCTAAGGTCAAGAATACAACCCCTCACCCTTCCCCCGCCTTTTCCTCTCCGCCCAGGCATCCTCACCCCTGCTTCCCACGGAATATGGTATCTTCCCAACCAGACGTGCCTTAGTCGGCTCTGGGATCGAAAGTGCAGACAGTATCAGCAGCCCCGGGGAAAAAAGAGTTAAAAACCAGAAAATGCACACGGAAGACCGCGGATATAGAGGGAAAGTGGAAGCCTTTTGGAGAAATTGGAAACTTTGGGGGTTTATCTGTGGGTTAAAAAAAAATAAAAAAGAAAAAAAATCAAGTCACAGTAGCCAAAGCCTGCCACTTGGAGATTACTTTAAGAGATCTATACAGATAAAGGAAAGTGCCCTGGATAGCTAGTTATCTCCCAAATCCAGTTTACCTATTGTTTATGCTCTTTGTTTCTGAAGCTTTATTCTGAATAGCTTTTTTGTGAAGAAGCTTCCAAACTTTTCCCCTACAAAGCCAGATTTAAATACCAGCATACTCTATGATGCAATGGAGAATGAAAGGGAAAAAAGTAATCAGTAACATTTTCTAAGATTATGAGCTATGAAATAACCTGTTTAAGATCACAGAAAACACCAGCACAAGTCCTCTGATGTTTCAGCTTGAATGACAAATGCGTTCAAGGGTCTTTTTTCACTCTGAGCAGCTACAGTGTTTAGAAGGACTTTCAGGCAACTAGTACATGGCTCCCAGAAGTCACATATAATTACACCTAACCAGCATGTTTTTCTTAAGTACCTAATTTTAGACACATGATAAAACAGTCCTTATAAAGTGTTTATGTTTCTTACAGAGACTGTGGAGAGAGGTAAGTGATAATGAAGACTTCTAAAAGATCTTGACTGCTTAAGGTTACACACCTTATTTAGGTGGACAGGGTCTCCCTCTGGAGGTCTCAAGACGCTTCTGGCTCTTGCCAGTGATGTGTGGTCACCAAACCATACCACTCCTAAGCTGTACTAAGTCAGAGGTTTTGTTTTAAGAACAGGTAAACTTCAAAAATAAAAAAAGGTTAAAACAAGGAGACAGAATCAGATTTCTATCTATTTTGGTGCTAAAATATCTCTATAAAGTCATCTACATGTTTTTCTAGAACACTCCAGAGATGTCACATTTGTCAGCACAATTTCTGAAGGTCAGAACTTCTTTCTGATGGTCAGCAAAGGAAGCTTTAGAATGGACAGATCACTTGGAAGTAACGTATCACCAGGACCAGAGGTTTTTAAACAAAATATAAAATTGCTGAACTACCAGCCATAAGATTAAGACCTATATATATACTTCAAACCAACTTCAGTAGTAGAAGAGTGCTATATAAGAGTGGATCACCAATGGCTGACTGATGAGGTGAACACAGCTTTAATGAAGCTTGATAACTTGTACAGCACAGAACACTGAAGTGACAGAAAACTATTCAGGATACACAAATACAGACAGTGAAATGTTGCAGGCATATCTCATAGCAGTGGATTATTGAAAAGGCAGGTTCAATTAAGTACTAATAAATGAAAAACAACGGATGTGCAAGAAAATATCTGCCTTGTGGCTCTAACAAGCCCCAGTGGCACTCAGAGCCAAGATGCTGACAGTATGGGTACTTTACAGAGATTTGGAGATCAGTGGAAGAACAAAAGCAGCTAGCCAGAAGAGTCACCTATCCAGAGAGCAGGAGAAGAATGGTCAGGGAACTAAAGCTGGGTCCAGCTCTACTGAGTCTCTCCAGTGCAGGAGCATACCAGGGGCAATAGACACACCAGTGGCATGAAGTACAGAGACAACTCGCTCTCTTTGAACCAACGCTTTTGCCACTGCTTCAGCCAACAGCAGCAGCCACAGAACCAGGCAATCCCAAACATACTTTCTCCTTACTATCTGCTTTTGTCCAAATTCAGGGAAGTAACTCAGCACAGAGAGAATGGAGGGATGTTGCTCCCAAAGCCACACTTCACAATACCACCCTTTGATGCTGTTTTCCCTGCTCTGGCTGCAGCTGCCAACGACGTGCATAATGATGGACTCCTTCCCACTTAGTACAGAGGGGTTTGAGCACCATAGACAGTTTTCTCAAAACAGCTCAATGCTCACCAGTTGTTGAAAAGGCACACACAATGTTTATTATATAGAGAATAAAGAAGAAAACATCAGTTGGACATTGCATTAAGTCTACACTTTAGACTTCTTGACAGGAAAGCAAAAATTATCGTTTTTACAGCAGTGAGTTCTATAATTTTAACTTGTTAGAAAAACCAAAGTATTTCTGTTTCAAATACGTTCCCTAATCATGTAATTTGGTACTCTGTAATTCCTGTGTTATGGAAAACTGGAAGAATTTCTTCTCAGCACACTTTTTCCATATTATTCTCAAATAAATATCTCAATAGATATTTATCAGATCAGTTATCAGTTTTCCAATTTGAAGACTCCTAATCTATGTAATCTGTTATCATGGGATCATAGGTAGCCTCTTTGAAAGGACCACTGGCTGTGTCTAACCCAATCTCACAGTCAAAGACAAGTCAGCCATGCAGTGAGGTTACTTAGGGCTTTATCCAGTTGTGTCTTGGAAACTTCCAAGGATGAAGACTACACAACATTTCTGGACAATCTGATCCACAGCTTTATTGTTCTCACGGTGGGGAAAAATTTCCTTTTCCCCTTTATTTTTTTGTTCCCCTTTCAGATTACAGTGTTATTCCTTTCAAATGTCACATTTGAAAAGGCTACAGCAGAACAGAAAAGCAACATACAAGAGTGACTAGAGATTTGAAATAACTTCCCCACAAAACAGATTACACAGGAGTCTTCAAATTGGAAAACTGGTAACTGAGCTGATAAATATCTCTTGAGATATTTAGTTGAGAATAATATGGAAAAAGTGCACTGAGAAGAAATGCTTCCAGTTTTCCATAACACCGGAATTACAGAGTACCAAATTACATGATTAGGGAACGTATTTGAAACAGAAATACTTTGGTTTTTCTAACAAGTTAAAATTATAGAACTCACTGCTGTAAAAATGGATCATTTTTGCTTTCCTGTAATTATATAAATTGTCATTTACATTTAATAATTTATTATTTATTAGACTTAGCTTCTGATCAGAACCAACTCAAGGTGAAGAAAAGGAAGCTCAAGGAGACCTTACCACTCTCTACAACCACCTGTAAGGAGGTTGTAGTGAGAGGAGTGTTGATCTCTTTTTCCAAGTAATAAGAGATAGGATGAGAGGAAACAGCCTCAAGTGGCACCAAAGGAGGTTTAGGTTGGATATTAGGGGAAACTTCTTCACCAAAAGGGTTGTCAAGCTTTGGAACAGGCTGCCCAGGGAAGTGGTTAAGTCACCATTCCTGGAGGTATTTAGAAGTTGTGCCAATGTGGCACATAGGGACATGGTTTAGTGGTAGACTTGGAAGTGCTGATTTAATGGTTAGACTTGATGATCTTAGAGATCTTTTCCAACCTAAACGAATCTCTGATTCTAAGGTTCCTCAGTATTGTAATGGATGCAAAACTGCATTTTGCCATTCCTCAGTGGTAAAACAATGAGTAATGGTAAAACAATGAATGGTATTACCATTCAGTGGTAATAGCTACCTTCCATTTTGCTTGTGGTGGAAATGTGAGAGGAAGGGAATGATAAGAAGAGAGGCAGAAAAGTCTGCTTAGCTTTAATCCTCTGGGGCTGGAGGTGATCTCATCTTGCTGGAGGCCTGGGACCTGTTCACAAGGGGTGTTACTCCCTGATGGTAAGACATGGAAGCACTGGGGCTGGATTAGCAGAGCATGGAGGAATGCAGATGCCTCAAAAATGGAAACAAGTACCTGAGTTTTTCCAGTGGTTTCTGTTTTTCCAGCTCTGTCTACAGCTTGCCTCCCAGTCAGTGGCAGGTTACCCACTTTCCCAGAATCACTTTCTCCTACACCTTCCCTCAGCACAAACAGGTGCCCCAACATTTCTCATCCATTTCAAATTCTCACTGCTATCAGAGAGTGAGAAACTGGAGGAGAGGATGGAAGTGGCCAACGTAAATCCATGTTTAGCTTGAATTACTTTTATGCATCTTGACAATCCCACCATTAGTGAATGAGCTAAATCACAAATTTCACTGCACACATAACAGCAAGCTACTCTAATTTCAAGCAGGTACTGTGTAACACTTTTTCACATTATAAGATAAAATTAAATAAAATAAATTTATAAAAACCCACAAAAAAACCCAAAACAAACAAACAAACACAAACAAAAAAACCCCACTAACTTTGAGGATACTTTTAACTTCAGGATATAAAGTCAACCACCTTATGAGGCCATACTTCAACTTTTCCATACATTTAAAGTTGACAAAATTAAATACATCAGGGAATTTTGCACCTCCTCTGCCACAGAAAAGATACAAACAAAAAATATAATAATGACCTTTTGCAACAGGAATCTTCTGTTGATAAACTCCTTAGCATGGATGAAAACTTCCAGCAGGCTCTGTGAAGACCTTTGCCTAGAAACCCTCAGGCTCTGTCAGACAATGGCAGATGGCTTACTGCCAAATTTCCAAACCTTCCTAAGAACACAATATTCACTGAACCTTTTCAGTGAGACACCAGTGCTCATATACAGCAAGTACCTGATATTTACACAACCTTAATGTCACCTTCAGGGTCCTTTTTCCATCTATATGATATCTTTTCTGAATTAGAGGTAGAAGAAGCAGGAGCTTCAGTTTATATCTATGTCTCCAATGTGATACTTACGACGTTTAAGTGTCATTCAGGACATGACAAAAACAAATGCTGTTAGCACTGTGCTGCTCCCATCTGATTAACTGACTCAATCTTCCTCATACTCACACAATAAAGTGAAGAAATAGGAGATCTACCTTCTTAGATTAAAGGATGACTATTTGCCATGTATACAGGAAGAATTTTTTTTTCAGGCAGATTAAGCTAAGCACATCAAGAAAAATTCTACTATTGCCAGAAACAGATTTAAGTCATTACATTTTACAGCATAAAAATTTATACATTTATGCCTAATGGTTATGCAGTGGTGAGGACCTTAGGGAGTCCTGGAAGCTTCTACAGACTGACATACTAATATACAAAAATATGGATAACTCTATAGCCCCTTGTAGTTCAAATAGATATTTACAGCTATTGCTGTCTTTCATGATTTTGTACTTCTGCACTTTTGCAGGATAATATTTCCTGTGGCTCACCTTTTCAGCAATACATCTGCACCTCATGTAAGATCCAGTCACAAGATTTTTGTCTTGAAAGGAAAAATGGCATTTGATACAGAGCTGTAGAGTTTTACAGAAGGCAGCCTTGGCTTTAACTGCAGAATGCTGTAACCACTATGTACATAAAGAAAAAAAATCATACAAGGATATAAGGTACCTTTTAATGGATGTATTTCCAATTTCAGGATCACAAATATAGGCTAACAAATATTAATAGTATACTAGTGCAGCAAAAAGTAAAAGAATGGGAAAATAATGTGATTAAAACAAATTTTTAATATTACAATGGCAATATAAAAACCACCCAAAAAAATCCCATACTGCGTGAAAGACAAACCATCCACCATTTCAGTGCTGCATGAAGTTCACCAGTAAAAACTTTTACAAAACAGTCAAATTTCAGCTGCTCAAAATAAAAGTTAAACTTACATGCCTAACTAGTGCACGGTAAAATATTAAACTACACAAGTAATTTAAGAAGGATTTTTAAGAAATTTATGTTTTGCCTTTCACATATAGTCATTTAAAAATATTTGTGAATCCACTATTCTGGCAGGTTTTTATGGTAAAAGATCAGGTTTAGGAAATGAATTATTGCCCCCTGGTGGCACATTAAGAATCAATGTAATGAAAAAGAAATCTATTTCAGATAAATAAGCAAATATTTTATTTTAAGAATCATGTTTTGTACAATCAATGTCTGGAGGTGTTAAAAGAATGCACAGTCATTTTAATATGCATTAAGATAACAGTAAATGGGGTATAATTTACATTTTCATCTCCAAGATTATTCTAATAAAGAATGTGTGATGTCTAATTATCAGCTTTGTAAAATGTAAATAATAACATACTAGAATAAAACTCTTTATCAGCAGAACACCACAGCAAAACTCCTGATAGTCAAGTGAGTTACTTCAAAATCTAATTTCATTTAAAAGAATAATAAGTCCTTTTAATTTTCATATAAATCCTGAATCTGAATCCGTGTGGGGCTCTTTCCATCTCCATGAGATAATGTCAGCAGGCAAGGACAGAGAAGCTCAGGAACAACAGGATTTGATCTTATGACTGGCTAGAACAACAGCATAGTTAAACCTTGATACAATGTTTTCCACATGGGTTAATGCAGGAATTCATGTATCCTAATCCTCAAATTACGAGTTGTTAGCATCCTCCTAATATCTGACCAGCCAACAGCCACCAATTCCTATTCACCAACTTTAATACTGCTTGGCACACTCCTTACATCACCTCAAACTAACATGGCCCTAAACATCTACTCCAAACCGTTCTGCTGTTCCAGGTGGAAGAAACCTGCATTATCACAGTGGGTTTATACAATCTGTAATTGCAATGATAAAATACACCTTCCAGAATACAAAAGAGTGAGAAATATTCATTCCTCATGGAACTACACGCATCACCACAGAGAAGTTAGCAATTAGGTTATGTTGCACACACAAAAATGAGCATTTTTACATTTTGGTGTAATCACGTGTCCCTTCCATGATAGGAAAACCTGCACCTGCAGCAGTCTAACCTCACTTTACAATACTGACAACCAGCATTTGTCTTTAAAAGCACAATTCCCAGTCTCCTGAAACACAGACATCTTGCCTTTGAGAAGCTGTAATATATTTTTTCCTCTTTCATTCTTGTTGATTCATTAGACCACAAGAACAACTCACCTTAGCTCTACACATCCCTACAAGGTCAATTATTACCATGCAAGTACTTGACTGAAAATTGGTTTCTATGAAGAAAACTCCATCCTCTATCAAGGCATCTGATATATCATTGGTGATACCATAAGCTACTCTAAATGAATGTCTAACCGGAAAGGCTATGAAACACATAGTAAATGAAAATTAATTCAGTATTTTTTCAAGATAATAGAGTGTTAGTTGACGTCTTTGGTCTGACATATTAGAATCTATGAACAAAGTTCTCCATGGCTTTGAATTCCTCATACCAAACTGGCAATTTTACACGTCTGATGAAATCAGGACTAGAAATTTCACTAGAAGTGTGGGTGGGAGAAGCAAAATAGTTCATAACTCTTTAAGCAAAAGAACTCCATGACAGACTTACCTGCTGTACAAGAGAGTTAATTGCCATAAAGAGCAATCAAGCAACAAATGAGCTATCTAACAAGGAGCTGTGTTTTAAATAAATGTTTTTGTCTGACAGACAGAAGTTATCTACACAACTGGAAATTTTGAGACTACTGCTGAGGTTGGCAAATGAGCAAAGCATCAGTGCTTGTTATCAGAAATATGGAGGAAAGAGAAGGAACAATGGAACTGGGACTTGGGAAAGGATGTTGCTGGAAGGTAAATGTACAGGATTAGTTTGGACATGCCACATTTGATGGTTCCTGTCTGGTCCTAGAAGAATATACCTTGCCCTTCACTCACAAACCTCTTGTAATTAACTTATTCCTGACATGGGCATTTTACCCATGTCTCCCCTGTGAGCGACACACTCAGCTTTGGCTGCCTCGTACTAGCAAGTATTGACAAAACCAGGTATTTTGGCAGCAAGTCAATACTAATTACCCTCACACATACTTGCATGGCAATGCTCGGACAGAATGCTCCCTCCTTGCTCATGCTGTTACCAGGAGGAGAAGATAAATGTCTCCCCTTGCAGTACCCATGAGGACCCTCTTCTTGAGGGGAAGCATATGAGGAGTGCCTCAGGTCACCTGGCTTGTCCAGCCTGGAGAAGACTGAGGGGAGACCTCACTGCAGGTACAACTTCCTTGTGAGGGGAACAGGAGGGGCCGACACTTCTCTCTAGGGACCAGGGACAGGACCTGAGGGAATGGCCTGAAGTTGTGCCAGGGCAGGTTTAGGTTAGATATTAGAAAATGGTTCTTCACCCAGAGGGGGTTTGGGCACTGAAACATGCTCCCCAGGGAAGTAGTCACAGCACCAGCCTGACAGAGCTCAAGAAGCATTTGGACAACATTCTCAGGCACGTGGTGTGACTCTTGAGGTGTCCTGTGCAGAGCCAGGAGCTCGGCTCGACGATCCCTGCAGATCCCTTCGAACTCAGCATTTTCTGTGATTCCTCCCCTTAACCCACGCTGGCCGCTGCAGTGCTCAGCGCGCTCCCGCTGTCGCAAAGGCGAGGACGGGGCCGAGCAGAGCGTTTCCTCCGCCGGTCTGGCAGGCTGCTGCGAGGGGAAGGAAGGAGCTGATTTGGCGCAATCCCGCCGGCGCTCGGCGAGGCGGGGGCTGCACGGGGGGCCGGGAGAAGCCGGGAGAAGCCGGGCAGGGCGGGGATGCGGCGCGGGGGGCCCTGGGGAATAGAG
>VXAX01001071.1:1286333-1308962 GCA_013399835.1 Leptocoma aspasia | reverse complement strand
GACGGCCAGCGATGAGGGCGGCAGCGGCCCCGCGGCGCCCCGCGCCCGGCGGCGGCTCGGAGCGTCGGCGTGAGGGCGTCTGTGCGCTCTCCCTCCTCCAGCGCCTCGCGGCCGGCCGGGGCAAGGAGGAGGGGCCGGGCAGACATGGCCAGTCCCGACAAGTGGGAGCGCCTGAGGCCGCTGCAGCCGGACACGCTGTGTGTGAGTGAGGTACATGGCGGGTGGCACCGGGAGGCGCTGCCTGTGGATGGAGAGAGGGCGGGACGGCGCTGCAGCTGCGGGAGCTTGTGAGGAGGCGGCCGAAAGCCCGTCCTACGTCTCTGGGCGGGAAAGGTGCGGCGGGCCGGGCAGCATGGTAGCGAATGGAGCCTTGGGGTGCTTCCCTCCCTCGTGGCGTTGGGGCGAGCTTCCCGGGAGAGGTGCTAGAATGCAAAGGGATGGTTTTTCTTGCCTGTGTTACCTATAACCTCTTAATCGAACTAATTATGTTGTAGCTAAGTATGAGAAAACGGGACTACTATGTGTGTTCTCCTCGTAACATCTGTGGTCGTCTGACATGCAGCTGCCACTGTTACCTTTAGCAATGCTATGAAGTAGCTAGCAAAAAAGTCTATTTTGTAAAACTTTTTAAAAAATTACTTTTTTTTAGTTAATCCTGATAGTGCGTGCCTTTAATTTTGTGAAATTAATTTTTAAAAAGTAATAGATTTAAAATATCTTGTCAGTTGGGCTAAAGGCTAGTTGGTAGTATTTTTTAAAGCCATGAAAGAGTTCCTATAAGTTTCTAGGTAGGTAATTGAAGTGGTGATTGTAAGAAGCAAATGGTGTTTGGCACAGCTTCTTTATGTAGATATTTGGATGAGTTTACGATGAGTGATACTTTCCTGAATCAGCTTCTTATAAACAGGGAGGTCAAAGATGTGGTAATCATTAACAGCCTTGCCTGTGATGGCCGTGGAATAGTGGGTGTGAATTCCATCTAGTGCAGGCAGCAGGTGGGTGGGATCCCTAGACAAGAGGCCATGAACTGCCCAACCCGTGGGATAACAAAGGGCAGGAGGACGGTGGCACTGACCAGGTGAATGCAAACTGAGGGATACAACAAGCCATGAACTGCCAAACCTTCGGATAACAAAAGGGCACAGAGATGGTGACGCTGCCAAGGTGGATGAAGAGAGTCACATGGGGAGACACAGCAGGAGCAGAGGACTCAGGGTGAAGAGCAAGATTTATCTGAGTAGCCTATGAGGTATAAAAACTTAAGAGGTTCGTTTATTGTGCATCCCTCTTTGGAGATACCAGCCTGGGCTGTTTCTGTGTTGCTCCACTGGGAATAAGTTTCTTTATGGGGAGACATCTGCCATGGGAAACCTGGGGTTGAACCAGTGAGGAAACATGGCCTGACTGCATGAATGTGGTGTGTAGGGAGTCAAGTGGGCCTTCCAATAGCTCACTGAGGCAGCCCACCATGAAGGGGCTTCAGTCCCAGCTGTGACAACCTCTGTTGCAAGGAGTCTCATGAATGGTCAGACTTATGGGAATGGGAAGATTTCTTAACAGTGGGATATTCAACACCCTGAGCCTACTAGTAAGGAAGGCTAGTAGTAAAGTGCAGAACCTGGATTCCAGCTTACTCAGTCTTCAAGGCTCCAGCTTATTCTGCTGAGAGGTAGGTTGAGATTTTTGGGAGGGCAGCTTTGGAAGTTGGAGGAGCGGAAGAGATGGAGATTAGTGAGGAGAAATATGTTTAATCATGGCAAAAAGACTTAAATGATAGACTAAAGAACAAGGAGAGAAAGTGCCTGGACATTCAGACATGATGCTTGGGAAGCCAAAGTTGTAGTGTTGAAACTAGCAAGGAATGTCAAAGCTCACAATATTGAAGAGATTTCCCTGTCTGACCATTCAAGAGCCACTCTTGTCAGTGACAAGAGCCAGTCTTGTCACTTTCACACCACCTGAGCTGGGACCGAGGCCCCTTTGCAGCTCAAACAGACAAGGTTCCCTCACCAGATTGACCCCAGGTTTCCCATAGCAGAGTCTCAGACATTTAGATCCTTAAACTAACCTAATCTTGGTACAACAGCTGGAGCAGGGACCCCAAACAAAGGAAACCTTGGGCTTGTATACCCTGTACTGGGTTTTTGTGGTCAGGTTTTGATAGCAGGTGCGGAGTTGCAGGGTGGCTTCTGTGAGAATCTGCCAGAAGTTTCCCCCGTGTCCTGCGGAGCTAATGCCAGGCAGCTCCAGGATGGATCTGTCACTGGCCAAGGCAGAATTAGTCTGAGATAGTAAAAGAGCCTCTGTGATAACATATATAAGAAGGGGAAAAAAGTTATCATGCAGTTGTAATTACAGCCAGAGAAGAGCGCGGTGAGAATTTGTGAGAGGAACAACTCTGCAGACACCAAGGTGAGTGGAGAAAGAGGAGGAGGAGGTGTTCCAGGGGCCAGAGCAGAGACTCCCTGCAGCCTGTGGTGCAGCCCATGGTGAGGCGCAGCTGCACCCCTGCAGCCCATGGAGGACCATGGGGATGCAGAGATCCACCTGCAGCCCATGGAGGAGAGCCAGGCTGGAGCAGGTGGATGCCTGAAAGGAGCCTGTGAACTTGTGGGAAGCCCATGCTGGGACAGGTTCCTAGCAGGGACCCGTGGACCCATGGAGAGTGGAGCCCACGCTGGAGCAGGCTTTTTGGTAGGATTTGTGACCCTTGACCCACCCTGGAGCAGGCTGTGCCTGAAGGACTACACCCTGAGGAAAAGGGATGCGCGTTGAAGCAGCTGGTGAACTGTTGCTGTGGGATGGACTCATATTGGAGAGTTCGTGGAGGGCTGTCTTCTGTGGGAGAGAACTCCACACTGAAGCAGAGGAAGGACTCTTCACTCTGAGCAGCAGCAGGAACAACATTTGATGAACTGACATTCCCATGTCCCTGTGCTGCTGGTGTGGAGGAGGTAGAGCTTGGGAAGGCAGGAGCGGTGGTGGGAAGGTGTTTTCTTAAGATGTATTTTATGTCTCATTATTCTGCTCTGATTTTCTTAGTAATAAATTTAATTAATATTCCCAAGTTGAGTGTTTTGCCCATGATTGTATTCGGGGAGCAATCTCTTCTGGTCCTTAGCTCAACTTGCAAACTTCTTGTTACATCTCTCCCCTGACCACTTGTGGAGGGGAGTGATAGAGCAGCTTTGGTGGATGCCTGGCAGAGTCTATCCTGGGGCCTGTTCTGTTGATAGGTGGAGGATGTGAGGTTTATGGAATGGAGGAAGGGGTCATCTAACACCTCATAAACCCAAGAAGTTGAAAATCAAGTGTTAAAGCCTTGCCTTTACCCTGCAATGGTACAGGCTGAGGGGCCACCCTGTCGAGAGGACCTGGGGGTCCTCATGGACAGTGGGCTAAATTGTGCACCTGTATTGTGCCCTGACATTGAGGCATATGAGGCTGTCTTAGCAGGAGAACAGTAAATTGAGGGAAATAATTCTTTTTCTTTACTTGGCATATGTTAGATTGCCCTTGGAATGCTGTTCCTGGTTTAGGCCCAGTAGTACAGGAAGGCTGTTAATAAACTCCTGAGAGAACACAGCAGCCCTGCAGTAAAATCATTGCATATCCTGAGTTGGAAAGGACCCATAAGGATCATCAAGTCCAACTCCTGTCCCAGCACAGAACAGTCCCAAGATTGCTGTTGGGAGCATGTTCCCAAGAGCTTGTCCAAGAGCTTCTTGAACTCTGGCAGGCTTGGTGCTGTGACTGCTTTCTTGGGCAGCCTGTTCCAGTGCCCAGCCACCCTCTGATGAAGAACCATTTTCCACATACCTAACCCCAACTTCCCCTGACAAGTTTCATTCCATACATGCATGCAAGTTAAGGACTTTCAAAGGTGGCCAGATGTTTCACAGGGGTACATGATGGACAACTGAAAGGAAATGGCCATGAATTGAAACAAAAGAAGCAAGAGAGGTCGCAGCTTGCCTGAGCATCAGCGAATTCAATGGTGTTTCCTATTTTTGAAAACAGAGTGAGTTATGCTGAAATTAAGGGCTGAAAATTCTGGCAGGAATTAAGGAGCATGTATTCCTTCTACCTAGTGACACTTCTTCACAGTAATAGCTGTTGAATTGTCAGAGCTGTGATGGCTGCTAGAGGATTTCTTCTGAAGAAGCTCCCCCTGTAGACAGCATTTTATGACAGTTGTTTTTTTCCCTTTTTATTTCCTCAGGCACCAATGATCGACCTGAATGTGCACAAGGACACACAGCTTGTGAAAAGTAAGTTGCTGTGTGTCATGTATGAAAATTAATCTTGCAGTATGTTATGCCTTTCTACAATGTGAGTACAATGCTGTAGACAAATGCAAAATTGTATTTAATATCAGCAGAGCAGGAAAAATGCTGAACATTTGAACAATGACTGAAATAACAGATGTGAAGCCATAGTTCTTTATGGTTTTTCCTCTTCAGATCTGTTGCAAGTATACCTTCCCACTGCTATACAGAACATAGTGCACAGGAAAAGTGAGTTAGAGAAAACTGGAACAACATACTGGCAAATGTTGTGTTTCAGCTGGTGTTAATAAATGTGGAAATAAACTTGAGTGAATTTCTGGGTGTTGGGGGTTCTTTTTTTGTTTATTTTCTCACCAGTTGAATTGTTTCACACATTTCACAGTAACACAGTCCAAAACTGTGTTGTTGAACCTGTCACTTTGTGTTAAGGCATGCACAAACTTTGCGCCGTGGAATGTCTTATAGAGTAATGGCTTTTTAGAGTAAAAGTGTGTATCATTCATCTTGGGAGAAATACTGATGGTTGAAGTAAAAACAGTGAAACTGTCTAGGGTACTTTTTTTACACACTCACCTTTTCTCTAAGCATTAGACTGGAATGTTGCTCAGGGACACAGGTTGATCAGATGAAATACCTGGTTTGGTTTACAGGAGAAAAGACAAGTAAGTAACAGCAGAATTTGACCATCTTTTATTGGCTGGCATCAAATGAGTGTGTGCATACCATGACTTTTTTGTGCCTCAAAAGTAGGTGCTTTTTTGTGCTTTTTGCATACATAAAGAACAATCTCAGGTTATTCATCAGTGATTTCTGCTGTTTCTGCAAATATGGTGGTAATGGATACACATAGCACAAGGATCTCTTGAATCAGGTGTCACAGTAGCTGTAGATCTTTGTTGCATTAGTAAATCAAACAATGGAATGACCAGTTCTTATGCCCTGAGACCAAATGGTGCAAACAGTTTGTCTACATACTAAGTTCTTCAGTTCCAGAACAGATAGGTCATGTCCAGGCTGAAACAGTCTTGAAGCCAAGCTGACTCCTGAACCATGCCTAATGGTTACATGGAAGGTCTGCTGGTTAAACTGGACCAAAAGGATGTGAAAAAATACTCTAACAGTGTCATGGAGCAGAGATAGAACTGCGTTTCTCTGGCAGCACCTCAGCACTGTCTATAGTTAACCAAAGGTTTCATTGGTATTTGTTCAGTGATCTGATCTCATGTCCTGTAGAACATACAGTAACTCAGTTATTAGCTATCAGCTATCCTACTGGCAGTGTGGAGTCATGAATCTTGAAAGCATAAAAATGCATGCTTGCTATTTAGATGAAATCATTGCAAACAAATGAAGGTCTGTGTAGTTAAAAGGCGTTATATGGTGCCATTGCAATGTCAGCATCAAAAGCTGCAGTGCTTCCAGACTTTTATCTTCATTGTTACTTCATCACTATCACTTCTTTTACTTCATGCTTATGTAGTAGCTTTCCCTAAATATTCTACCAAAACTTTACAGAAACTGGGGGAGCCAAAAGGCCTCGATTTGATGCGTCCTTGGTGCTTTTGACACGAAGATTTATGGCTCTTCTCAAAAAAGCTCCAGACGGTGTCCTTGATTTAAATGAAGTAGCAACAACACTTGGAGTACGAAAACGAAGAGTGTATGACATCACCAATGTGTTGGATGGAATCGACTTGATTCAAAAAAGATCTAAGAACCATATCCAGTGGATGTGAGTTGGCTTTGAAACTTCTAGTTTCTGAAACAGTAAATCCCAACAATGTTGAGTAATGTTTATAACTTTGAGAATATCTTTAAGCATATTAAATTACTTCTCATAGATAATACTTTAAGATCTGTATCCTTCTTTATGCTGTGTGAATTACCTAATATGTTAACAAGTATCAAGTGCGATATGGAATCATATTTCAGCAGAATAAAGGATGCCAGAGTTCCTTACTGTTTGCTGTTAATATACTTGATGTTTAATAAACAGGATTTTATTTATACAAACACGAGACAACTTTCATATTCTTCTAGAGGTAACAGTCTTGACCAACTTGTTGGAAAAGCACGAGAGCAGCAAAACCTTAGAGATGAACTTTCTGACTTATCAGCCATGGAAGAAGCTCTGGATGAATTAATCAATAATTGTGCTCATCAGATATTTGAACTAACAGATGACAAAGAAAATGCAAAATATCCTTTCAACTCTTGCATTATTTTAACACATGGTTTTGGTTGTACATACTCACATATCTAGTAAGAAGTGTAGGCTGATACCAAAGGTACACAGTACTGCTTGATAATGAATTTTATAATAGCAAACTTTTTGATTATTTTGTATTTGAGAATGCCAGTCGTGTGCCTTGCTTTGTAGTATCATGGACAGTCTAGCCTGCCCTCAGAGGAGTGCTGCTTGTGTGACCTTTCCACTGCAGAAGAATGAAGTGGGGCAGTAGTCTTAGTACCCTGACCATCACCCTGTTCTCTCCATTTGAGTTGTCTCAGGAACAGGTCTTGACCTACTGGTGAGCTCAGGCTGCTTAGTGAGATGACAAAGAGGACTCAGAATGGAGTCCCAGTGACCTGTCACCAAGGAAATGTAATGGTATGTTGGTTGTGTCCTAATACTCTCCTCTCTTGAAAGAGATTCCAGTGCAGGTCTGACTTGCAGACAGGTTTTGACAATAGAAAAGAGATTAATTTTAATATATGGCATAAAGATTTAATTTTGGCTTTGGGTTACAATGAAATATTATTTAGCTCCCTTGTTTGGCAGGATGTTAAGGTGTGTGTGTGTGTCAATGAAATGTGCTCATTTTTTTTACACCTTACTGGTCAAGAAAATAGTTTTATAGCGTTTCAGGAAATTATTTTCATGCTATTAGAAAATAGAATGTATTTTCTGAAGAACAGTATTTCCTCTGCTTTGTAGACTTATGACAACATCTGTGAAAACTGTTTGAGTTTTTTTATAACATTGAATATATTTTTAAAAGCCTTTTTTTCCTTCCTGGAAATGCAGAAAAGTGTTTTTCTACTATTAGCTGATACTTCATTTTACAAAGCTAATATTAACCTCTGCTGAATTGTTGACCAATTTTCTGAAGTTGGTATTCTGCCTCAACCTGTCTTGGCATCACACTCTTTGCTTCTGCTCATTAACAAATTACTTCACAGAATCCTTGACCAATGTATACACTAGCTTATGTGACCTACCAAGATATCCGAAGCATTCAGGCATTTCAGGAACAGATTGTGATTGCAATCAAAGCTCCAGAGGAAACCAAATTAGAAATACCAGTTCCTAAAGACGTAAGTTTTATTCATTTCTCCTAAAGAAACAAAAGTTCTCAAATTAGATTTTTTTGCAGCAGCAGTCAGTAATTGACTTCCAGTTGCTTTGTCATGCAGATAGTGGTAGTTAAATGCTCTAGTGTTCCACTGAACAGTGCTCCAGGGATAATAGTCTTAGAAACTTACTTGCTGTATTTTTCTTTTTGCCTAAATTACTAAGCCATAAGTGTATCTGAGCTTTAGTTACCTGGTTTTGTTAGAGAGAATGGAACAGCTGTAATAAAGTATGCAGTGTACAGTATGGTTGGAAGAAGAAAACATTTTGTCACTGTGGTAGATCATATCTAGAGGGATTTTTCATGGAGTGGGGCTGTGCGCTGTCCTCGCCCCACGGCGCAATTCACAGGCTCCTGTTCTCACAGAGGAGCCAGACCTTTGCCCCCTGCAGTGCTGCAGCTGCATGGTGGGGCCTGTGTACTGGGAACCCGCTGTTGGTAGTGCTCTGGGAGGGCAAATCCTGGGAGATAGCCTAAGATAACAAACGGAACTTTAATTCCATTTTCTTTTTTGATAATCTTCCCAATTGCGTGGTCATCAAAGTTGCCTTGTTATGTGGACGGAAAGGTGGGGATATCTTAGGAAAAGAAAATGAATCAGTAGAACCAAAAGAGTTAGATCCACTGCATAGATCTCCAGTAGTTTCCCTGGTCAAAAGAGCTGTCTGTCATCCAACCGAAGTGAAAAAGATAAAATTCCAAACGGCTCCTGAAGCACTAAAAAGGCAGAATTCAAAAAAGTTGTATATTAGAACCAAATATTTTCTCCATAGTGCATGAAGATTTATTTGCTCTGTCTTGCAATGTGATGTCTGCTGAAGGAAAGCAGTAGAAGTGATAAGGATTAGTTGCTTTACTTTGTTGTTAAAGCTGCGTGCTCCAGTTTGTTGTCTGATTCATGGCACTGTTTTGTCAAGTTTTTAAATTTTGTTACTCTTCCTAACATAGTAAGTCTTGGTCATATATCTGAAGGTCAGTAGAAAGACTAAACAAATACTTAAGTGCACATTCATCAAAAATTAAGCTTGGTAGCTTAATTCTGCATAATAATTGTCCTACAAATGTATGTAATAGTCGTAATTTATGTGGAAGCAGTAACACAGTTTTAAATAGTTATGTCATTTCTGTATTTGTTGTGTTCTTAATCTATTGTCTTTAAAATATGTGCAAAAATAGATAAAGATTTGTTCTTTGGATTATATGCAAGTTGCTGTTTTATAGGATCACATAGAAGTACATGTGAAGAGCACAAAAGGACCCATTGACGTGTATCTATGTGAGGTGGAAAAAGAGACACCAGATGCCGAAACTTGTGAAGATATGGATACTGTCACTAGTGAAACTGAGACATCATTTTATCCTGATGAAGGTAACATCCTCCTTTTACATTTTTTATCCACATGTTTTTTGGAGGGTTTTTTTGGTTGTTTTTTTTTTTGTTTGTTGTTTTTTTTTAAGATTGTCCTGTCATTCCGATAAAGTGGTAAGCTGTACTGTTGAACAAGTATAATTTTCTGGGCATAGTTTCTGGGCCAGTATATGTGGGAGTATAGGAAATGCGTGGAATAGAAGTCTGTGCTGTTGTGTTACCTCACAGCAGCAGGAGGTCAGAGAGTCAGGCACGTGCCCATGGAGCAAGGCACTCCTGTTCCCTGGCCTTTTCCTTCCTTTGCTCCTGGCTGGTTTCCTGTTGGAGCTGCGCTCCATGGAGGGAGCAGTGTGTGTCAGCTCTCAGCTGCTGCACTACAGAGTCCTGCTCAGCTGAGGCTGTTGCCATGAGAGTTAGGATGCTGTTTTAAACGAAACTGTGCTGCTGCACATTCCTGCCCTAAGGGAAGGCAGACAGAAGAGGGGGATGTAGTATTTTAATCTCCTAAAACTAGATGGGATGGAAGAGAGACTCCAAAGAGCCCTAGTGCTGCAGGATGTTGTGGCTTAAAAATAAATGTGGCAGGAACTGCAGTAACTCAGAACACAAAGAGGGAAGTTATTTTTAGAAGTGCTGCTTTATAGGTGAAGGGAATAGTTGATTTTTTCTTCCTAGGCATTTTTTTTACTTCATTTTGCTTGTGAAGCAACTCAGAATTGTATTTGCTACAATTAGAGTAATCATACTGCTTTTTTACTTTCCTTTTTAAGTGAGATCTCCGATGGAAGAGAAAAAACCATTTGAGGTACCAGATTAATTACAACACAAAAGTCTAATACAGAATGTAAATACCTGTGTTATAGGGCTTTTCCAAAACTGCTTGGATCTGCAAACTTCAGAAGCTGAAATGTTCCAAAGTGTTTTAAAAAACCAGCAGCAGATTGGTGGAGTGCTTTCACAGGATTGCTTATCTTCCCAAGTCAAAAGACAACAGTTTCTGGAGCTGCATTTAGGAACTTTGTTTTCTTAATTGCATGTGACCTACAGAACTTTGGGAAAACAGTATTTTTACCTTATGATTTTAATTGACAGAAAACACGGATAATCAATTACTTCCAAAAAGGAAGGTTGGAGAACAATTTGTGGAACGGTCCACAATCTGTGTGAGAATGTATAAAATGAAGAAATGCACTTTTCAGTTCTGAGGCTGCACTACTAAGCAGGATTGTCAAATAGGAGTGTAACAAAGAACTGCTGGTGTATTGGAAGCCTTTGCTGTAAAGAACAAGATGTAAATATCCTGAGAGTTGCGCCTTACACTGTGTAGGTGCTGCTTGCATCCAGCTCTACATGAACTATGGTATCAACACTGATGTGAAATAATTGGGCTTTGTGTACATACTTGTATCATTTCTAGGTAGGTACTAAAGTACATTTATTGAGATGGTTTGCATTTCTGCCGTTGTACAGCAAAGAAAATAAGCTTACAAAAATATGAAATAATCGAATGAAACATGTTGGGTTGCCTTTGCTGCAATTCACCGATTAACTACAAACATTTTAAATTATGTGAAAATTTAAAATCTGTTTTACATGGTTCTGTCAGATAACACGTAGATCTGGATCTTGTGATGCCACAGTACTGTAGCAATTTTCAGAAGAATGATCAATAACTACTTAAATTGGTCCCTTCCAGTTTTTGGAGTTTATGTACAGCAGAGTTTTAGCTGAGTATTGTTTCATCTTTGTGGCTCAGCTTGCAAATACATGTAAAATACTTCAGGACTACTAAAGTCTGTATTATCTATCTTTTGTATCCATAAAACAAAGCCGTGGAATTTGAATGCTGGATTTTCTAAGGGAGTGAACTGTCACTGTACAAATACTGTGCTTGGGCTGACTTCATCCCAGTATGGTTTCTGTAGGGGTGGGGTGGGTTGGCAGGTTTGGTTTTAAATGGGAAGTCTAAGTCCTTGGATCACACAGTATTGACAACTGTACCTCTACTCACAAGTGAGGACATCAAAGCTGATTAACCCCTGCATGTTCTAGCCAGCAACTCTAGCCAGCTGTTTTAGACAGATGCAGTGACATTAAATGCCCTATGTTCCACAATACAAGTAAGGTGACACTGGGGAGCATAAATACACCTAAATACAAGACTGAGAGTTAGTTCAGGTTTCCACAAGGTTCCATAATTCTGCAAAATGCATAGTAGTATACTATGCAAATCAGGGAAAAAACAACAAGTGCAAGCTTGTATCAGAAAGTGATCTTGAATTTTTATGTATGTCCCTTTGACTTCTGGCTCCAGAATACAGGATTTCAGTATAGGATACTGTTTTAGTGTTTACGAAATTCAAGCTACAGGCTGAGCTGTAATAATAATAAATAAAAAGCAAAGTGACAGCACAGTTAATACATAGAATATGGTAAAAATGAGGAAGGTGCTCCTCCAGTGAATCTGGGAGTGATGGTTAAAACTAGGAAAGCATTTTTTTGTGCAGGAAGATGGTCCTTTTCCTTCAGTGACTGGTTTCTTTTCAGATGGCAAACTGTTTGATGTTTTACATTGCTGTTCTGTTTTGGTGGGTGGGGAGGTTTGTGCTGAAGAGAAGCATCGATTCCCCCCTACACTGGTTCAGCAACTTGGGACAATGTTTGCCGTAAAATGTGTAAAAAATTCCAACACTAACAACTAATTCTGAATGCTGTATGTTGGGGTGGGTTTTTATTACATGATCATAAAATCCTAGAATGGTTAGGGTTGGAAGGGACCTTGAAGGTCACATAGTTCCAACCCCCCTGCTTTGGGCAGGGACAGCTTCCCCTATGTCACAGAATTCTTTAAGTTGGAGAGACCTCCAAGAGCATCAGCTCCAACCTTTCACCAAACAACACAACGTCAAGTACCCCATAGCACTGAGTGTCAGATCCAGTGTGTCAGATCCAGTCGTTCCTTGAACGCCCCCAGGGATGGTGACTCCACCACCACCCTGGGCAGCCTGTTCCAGTCCTTCACAGTTCTTTCAGGGAATAAATTCTTCCTGATTCCAACCTGAATCTCCCCTGATGCAGCTTGAGGCCATTTCCTCTCATCCTGGTTGCTTAAAGCCCCATCCAACCTGGTCTTGAACACTTCCAGAGATGATAAGGCATCCACAGCTTTTCTTGGCAACCTGTTCCAGTGCCTCTCCACCCTCATAATAAAAGAATTTCTTCCTAAACCCGCCCTCTGACTCTTAGCCATTACCTACCTTATCTATAGAGTAAGGAAGTATATTTTTACAAAATAGCCATCTTAAAAATGTTGAGGAAGTCTGTCTTCAACAGCGGAACAATTCATTTAAATGAAACTTTAGGAGTTTTCATTTTGAACAAATCTCTAGTGATTGTTTTTCCTCACTCATTCATGCAGATTTTATAGCAGTATAATGTTTTAAGCCACACAATTGTCACAGTGAAATGGAAGAAGCTGTAATACGACAATTATACTATTATTATTGTATTAAATACATCTGTTGTTTTAACAGTGCACCTGCAGTGGAACAAATGGACTTTTGAAGATTTAACCACTGCTTTAACTACTTGGTTACGTACAGTATTACCCATTGGTGATGCTGGAAAACAATGTACTGTATAAGCTCAGTGCACTAACTAGCTGAAAAGATTCAACTTGGACTTGAAAAATTCCTGAGTGATGCTGAACTTACACACAAGTTACAAGTTCACTTGTAAATGTGACAGGACCTTATTCTGAATTTGTATAATAATGCTTGATCTTTTTTCTGAGAGATTATTATTTTTGTTGTATCTGTCCATTTTCAGTACATTTGTATGTGTAAGAAGCTTTCTTGGCTATTTGAGGACTCTAATAAATTAAAAGTTTGTAATACTCTTTTTGTCTTCCCTTCAATAAGAACAGCTAAGCATCTAAATGCATTAATCAGCAATAGCAACAGCCAGGATCCATAATTATTAAATGCCTAGTTTTGCTGATTCTTACTGGAAAAAGCACTGCAGGTTGCCAGTTCAGCCCTTATTTGGTGTGGGAAGTCACTTGTCAGAGTTTTCAGATGTGAACTACAGTTTTAAATAATGTGATTTTTAAAGACGAGAGAAGATTCCTGCAAATTATTGTCTGTTGGAAAGCATTTGAAAGTCAGCAATTTTCTTCATTTTGAATAAGCTTTTTGGTATGTGTGAAGAGCCTCATTTATAAGCATAATTAAACACTGATTTCAAAAGTCACTTCAGCTTGTCCTTGTCAGTGACAAGGTTCACCTGCAGGCCAGGCCACGAGCTGCTCGCTGCAAGCTCTAAACCCTTGTGTTCCACGATCCTGGTGCATGGGCTGGCCCTGGCACCCTGCTGGGACCTCAGTCACTGCTGAAGAGTTTATCTGGAACACCAATCTGCTGGTTTTGGTTCTGCTTCTGATCTGCCTGGGGTAACTTGTGAGAAGTGCATTGAGGCTAAAATCATATCAACTGCACTTGGTTGTGTAGGTTGTGTAAATCTAGACGAGGCTTCTCACTGTTTGCAGATGCTTCCTAAAGGACTGGGATGCTGTCGAAAAGCACGATCTATGCTTTGAAGGAAAGTTAATGGTGTTTGCAGAGAAAGGGCAGCCTGGTTCTGTCCATGTATGCCATCCCTGGTTCCTTCCTTCCCTGCCACGCCCTGCAGGCAGACAGTGGCTGATCTGAGGGCCTGGAGCCGCACTCTCCAGACACCCACCATGTGGATGTGGGCTGATGGAAGCTTCTCACCATGTGATCCATGAATGAGGTGGTGTTTCCAATTGCCTCTGGATTAAGGGATGGGGTTATAGAAGACGATCCTAGGAGCTGTAACAGCAAATTCAAAGATCCAAGCTCAGCACATTGCAACTCTTATTGACTTGTATTAGGCCACTGTGGGGGTGCATTCCCCACACCCCAGCCACACTGTGATTTCAGAAATTTTCACTAGGCCTCAGCCTTGACAAACAGCAGCTGGCTGAGCTCCTCTTGAGCTTATCAGAAACACTCTCTTCTCCCAGGAACTTTTGCTGTCTAACAAGCTCCTGCATTTTTATGAACAGCCTTGGAAAATTACTTTTGTTGCCTGAACAACAACTACTTAAGTGGAATAATATTTTTGTTACCAAATTTTCAAAGAAAGTTACCGACCTGAATTGTGGCCAGGATGGAAAATTACTGTGACTAAAGCCAACTATCTTGTGACCCTATAAACACCAGTCCAAAGTGAGACCCTTGGAGCTCTCCTGGACTGCAGAGGGCTGTGGCCAACATCTCCCTCTCGGGGCCAGTGAACTCTCAAGTTTGCTGTATTCAGAGGATCACTAAACAATGATGGATCCTGGGCTGATACACCAATTCCTCAAGGCTCAACCTTTGAGAAGATGCAAAGACATCCAAAGTGAGTAGTTCCCTGAACTTGAGGGGAATTTTTCACATGCATATACCTACTACAGACTCTTCATGTTTGTGTGTATGCTGTGAGAGAACGAAATTTTAGAGAATAATGACTCAAAATATTGCCCATTTGTGGAGATGCCAGGGTGCTTTGTTGAAGGCTGGTTTGGAGGTGGAAGAGGTGAGGTTTTGGATGTGCAAGGATTAACCTCTGATCTGATAAGACCGAGGGTGGATGGTGTACTATGAGTGAGACAGGAGACGGGTCCTATGGAGATGGGATGGTGTTTCCTGTCATGCTGAGGTGCTCTCCCCTGCACAAACCGCTGGGTTGTAGCATGTGCTCTGTGGCCCTTCTCCCCCCAGGAAAGTACTGGGACATTCACATGTGGCCTGAGGGTGTTCATCTCTGCTGATGGGCCATAACTGACTCAGCTGCTGGTGTCATGGGCAGCAGTGTTGTCTCAGATGATGTCAAGGACTCCCAAAGTGTCCTATGATCCACAGCATTACCCCATCCAGTGTGAAGCTTCCCAACCCAGGGAAGGTACCTAGGCATTCCTACCTGAACCTGAGTAAATATAAACTCAATAGATGTTGTGTTCTGCAGATTATCCCAGGGGTTTTTCCCCACAACTTCTTCAGGACTTCCCTCACCACCTGAAGGATCCAGCCTGCAATTACCACTTTGACCAAGACCGTGGAACAACCAAGTCTCATCACAGGGCCTATGGGTGGTGAGATCTTCACACTATTGTCCTCTCTTTATCCTTCCTTTTCCCCTGTACATGTCCTTGGGTGAGATGGTTGTTCTTTGATATTGCAATGTTTTCATGTTGTTATATTACTACAGATAACAACAAAATGGAAATGGCTACATACCTGTTTTCCTTTGCAACCAAATTGTTCTACAATAAACCCTACATATGTGTATTTACAAGCACTGATCACTCAGTGTCATTTCACTCTAATCCACCCGAAGGGATCTATTGGCAAGAACCTCGGTTACCCTCACCTTCTGCAGTGGGTCATAACATATGTGAGTGTGAATATGATATGGCAAATGTGCTAGGAATATAGTCCTAGATTCTTTAGTTTAAATTTCTAGTAAATCTGGCCTGTAAGTAAGTTGTGATATAGTAAATTCTGTATGAATCTATTGCTAAATTGTTCAGCTTCAGTTATCTATTAAGTACTGTTAAGTTTGAGATCAAGTGCTGTTAAGTTTTGTTAAGATTAAGTGCTGTTGGGCCTTTAGGGATAAACTCTTTGTGAAGTCCAGGCTTAGTTTAGCTCAGGGATCTACTATATAAACCCTGTGGCTTTACAGGAGGGTCTTCTGTATTCCTTTTTATCCTTATCTTTTCCTATCCTTTTCTCTTCCCCCTTCTCCCCCCAGACTCCATGTAGATATGTTTGAGTTTGTTTTTGTTTGGATTGATTGATTTTGGATTTTTGTTTGCTTTTTCTCCATCAGTTCTAACCATCTAATAAGTAGTAGAGTGTACCTTGCCAGCAAACTTTGTTGTGCTGTCACTTTTATATTAAACATGGTTTTGCTGAGTCACTTTGCCAGTGATTCTTTAAGCAACCTTAAAACACTCATTCATGACATATTTCAGAGCATCCTTCAAAACGAAAACTTGACACTTCAAGAGAAAACTTCATTAATATAAAATTTTACAAACTATTCAGTTAAACAGTTACCTCTTTAGCTATTCATCTAAACAGTTTTCAGTCTCTTGTAGATCCTGATGCAAATCATGCACAGAAATGTTTTTAGACAATGCAATATTCTTTTTCAAGCAGATAAGCAATTTTGATGTTGCAGCTGTCATTTTCTAAGCAATTCTTTTTTTTCCTCCCATTTATAACCATAAAAATGTCCCAAACAGGTTAGAACCACAAGTATCGCTTCTCTAACATGCAGCTTAGGCACATATGAAAAATGAAACAAGAACTGATAAAATTCTTGCAAATTAGGAAGGTGTCAGATCAGATATAAAGTTTCATAAAGTTCAGAAAGGGAAAGGCTGTTCTTATATATATTTTTAATTACAAGACATAATAACTATTAAGAGGCTTGCTGGCTCCTAAACCTAAGATAACATTTGTGTGCACAAAGTATGACCTTGACATTAAAATAATTCAATTCCAAATCTCAAAATAAAAGTTATCTGTCAGAAGAAAAGTTCAAAGTGCAGTAAAAACATTTCAGAATTTATTTGGATAACAAAGTCTTAAAAGGGATTCTATTAAATATTGCAAGTGGTAAAATGTTAGTGTGGCATCTGGAATGAGGGAAGACATTAATGGCACTTTGAAAAGGACACATGGTGGTTATCTCTCATGTTGTTATTGGTAAGATCCACCCTGGCCAACTGTGATGAGACTGTCTTCTGCCATTCACATCTGCTGAGTTGTACTCTACCTCTGCTCTTGTTCCAGAGTGTCCAGGAAATAAATTATATTTAGAATGAATGAATGAACCAACAAATGAATGAACTCACTCGCATTTTCCCAGGATGAGAATCATGAACCTTCAGACCATTTCTTCCTGACCATACTGGAGCTACTTGAGTGTTGTGACACCAGACACTCTGCTGCTAGCTGGGCATTCAAGGATCAAATCAAGCTTCCCGGAAGTTAGTTGTGATCTTTTCACAATCCCTAAAACACCTACAAAAACAGGACAATGGCACAGAGTGCCTCCATCCTATAAACTAAAGCAGGTTGCACAGAATTCAGTCAGGCGCCTGATAATGCTACTCCCCGCAGATCGTCAAAGAACCTTTTTACCAAGCAATGTTCTCACCATCAATGCCAGTAATACTTTGTGTAAGAAACAATTTCTCACAAAAAAAAATCTCCCTGGTTTTAGAAACAGCTTCAACCATAACTGCTCAGCAATGTGTGTGAACCTTCAGGCTGACAAGAAGTTATTGGAGGTGATGATTTCTGTATTTCTTCAGCTGAAGAGAAAACAAACACATTTGAAATTATGCAATATTATCATATCCTGGGAGAATATTAATGAGGGAGATATAGGATTAATTCTTCATGTGATTAGAGGATAAAATACAGCAAAGTAAAAGCAAAATACTGTGAAAACATTAGCATTGACTTTCTTTTGAGACGGAAAAGACTTAATTGCAGATTTATCTTAAAGAACTGAATAAAGGGATAAAAACAAATGCCAGTCTTTCAAATTGCCAAAATTGACACATTGACTGTCAGTCTCCATGCAGAGATTAGTAGTTTTGACTCAAAAACATTGACAACCCTGGGCCACTGAGCAGCAGAAGAGGAAAATGTGGATTAATGTGTATTTATTGATTAATTATGGGTTTCTCCTGGTCTGAAATACTCTAGACTATATTAAAAATTTACTGCAGGTTGAAGCTCAGGAATCTTACTTCTTTCAAAAAATATTTAAATTTGTGACATTAGATGATGATTAGACTCTTTAAAACAAGTATCTTCCAGTCAAGATATACTTTATTCCCAGTCTGTAAAACACTGTTCCTTTATACATGGAGAAATTACAAACTGCTTGGAAAGAAGGGGTTGAAAGGTTGTCCAGATATTGTCTGTATTCTATGTATGTGTCTCTGAGGATCAGTTGCCTGGAAATGAAAACAAGACAACAACAATTGTTTACATAGATGTCGCCTAAAAACTTCTCAGGCATTTATGCTCTCTCTGCTGACTTTATGCCAATTGTCCATCTCTTAAATTGACACATGGAGCTATTTTTGGGGCATAAGGAGGGAAGTCTGCAAAGCAGTGTTTATGATTTGGAGGGAAAATGATACAGAGCTAAAGGGGGGAAAAAATCTCCCTAATGCTTAAAAAGTTAAAACTTAAAAAGTTTTTTACCACCTTTGAAATCAAAACCTGATCAGGTTTTGATCAAGGTTCAACTAGAAATATTCATTCAGCCATGGCTTTATTGACAGCAAATGGTGGCTTTGAAATGGGCCTGAGTTCAGCTCTAAGTGTAATTTACTTAATTGTTGCACTATGATATTTTTGTATAGGTAATTCTTATTTTAAAGTAATAATGGATTCACAATGGTGATACTGGTAGTACAGGTGAATTACTGAGATACAGAGCTACCATTATCAGAAGGATGATATCTATAGTTTCTGTTTCCATACAGAGAAAACCTCAGTGTGGGCTGTCCTTCAAGACAGTTTTACTTACGTATAAACCCACATCTCCTTTCAACACCACATCCTGCTGCTGTCAGGCAGCTTGCTGCCTCTGGAACAAATCATTCCTCTGTCCTGTGCCCATTTGCAAAAAGGGGGGACTGTCTTGGTCTCCTTTGCAAACTCTGACCAGTTCTGCTCTGCAGTGACTCCTGAGAGTGTGCCAGCTTCCCCAGGACCTTCCATAGGATGCTTGTCCAGCACCAGCAAGGGCAAGCCCCAGGCTTGCTGTGCTCCATGCAGTAATAACAGTGGGGGCCTGGGACAGCATCCTTTCTGAAGACAGTACTGGAGACATCTTCACTATCTTTAAAGATGCTATCCCAGGGCTCTCATTTTTGCTGCATGTCCTTTAATAAATTAAAAAGCAAAATAAATTCAATGTTCCAAACACATAAACATAATTATTAAAAAGCATCTTATTGACAATTGCAGTTGAGAAGCCGAAGTGTACGGACATACAAATAAGTGTTCCTTATGTTTATTTTACGTATACTTTGGTTTTTTTGGTTTTGTTTTTTTGGGTTTTTTTCCCCCTTTGATATTCTATCAGTCTTGTATTTAAGAGACAAGATCTGAAACATTTAATTAATCTTCAAGTATAACTTGCCTTTTTTTCAATGATGATGAAGTTGTTCTCACTCTAGGTTAAATAAACTGACATTTAAAAAAACTTAGAGACAGGATTAACCCTTTCCTCATACCACCTCCCAGTACATCTGTTTTTTACAGTGGCCAGTGAAATGGATTCCGCCTTCAAGTATCAAGGCTTGTGTGAAACAAACACTCTCAACACCCTGAACTGGTGCAGAGTTTCCAGGGAAACTTTGGTGAAATGGAAAGAGGGAGAAATTATCTGCCATTTCTTTTCTGCGTGTGTCAGACAGTTCCCGAGCGCCGCACATCCGCCCGTGCTGAGCCCGGGGATGCCAGAGCTGCTCCCGCCCTCCCGGAGGCTGCGGGGCCACTAGAGGGATGTCTACACCCATCCTTCCACGGCTCCTGAAGCAAACCACCACTTCACATTCCTGACCAGCTGCAAATCACACGCGGCAACTAACAGTCCTTAGAAATGCTGCAAAGGATGCATCAGAGGGCTGCTGGCGTGGCCTAGGGAGAGTATTTGGACAGTACCAGTTGGAAATTTGAGATGCAATGCTTGGAGTGCTACAAGGTCCAAGAGAGCAGACCAGAAATCATACAGTCCTGGATTCACAGAATGGTTTAGGTTACAAAGGACCTTTACAATAATCTAGTTCCAGCCCCCCTTGTTCTGGTTGAATAGTTTTAACACTATTAAAAACTACAGCTAGTTATATCCTTTTATTTAGTTTGTTTCCAATAGTTTAACTTGTATCTAGTGGAATGGCACAATCTATTTAAACTATCAACATGCTAGCACGAGGCTCGCTGCAAAAAGTATTTTATTTTTTTCTTAGTTTAAATTAGTTGACTAGAAAAACATGAAAATGTAATAGAGAAGAGTTCCCTCTCCTACAGGGATCAACTGCTAGAACTGATAGGATGAAAGGGACTGCAAAAAAAGGAAAATATGAGTAAACTGAAGAAATAAGCATTAGCTGTGAGTGCTATAAAACAGCTTGTGCACTCCAGAACAGTGTAAGTAAGGAGCCCCAATTTACTACCCTGGCTGGGTAGATGAGTCAAACTGTTACATTTAATTACATCTACTAATTAAAAAAAAAAAGTTTTAATTTATGTGGAAAAGAAGCATCATGGATTTTAAAAGAGGTAATAGTTAGCGCTGGGTGATTTATTTATTTATTTTAATAGTTAATTCCCCGGAAAATGTGGTTTCAGTCATGTCTAAACTATTTGCTTCAAATTTGCTGAATAGTTTTGGCTGGAAAAAAAACAAAGAAGGGGATAAACTGTGTTGGCGGGAAGTCCCCAATTACCCAACAGCTCAATGATCAGAGTATTTACTTAGGTAGCAGAGACCCCTTAACAGAGGCTCTGTTGAGGTGGACTATGCTCGACCCTTTCTGTGACCACTTAGATTTTGTCCCAGGTCCGAGGGATGGAGACACACCTCCCAAAGGAGCAGGCTGGTTCCCAGAGTAGGAAGCTGTGATTCTCATGCTCCCTCTCGCTGACCCAACAAACTTAGTGCCTTTGTGCAGGTCAGCAGCTTCATTGTGAGGAAGAAATTCTCCTTTGTCCTGCTTCATGGATACCAAGTCCTTGGACAGCTTTCTAAGAAGTACAATTCTGCTTCAAGTTCCCTTTGACAAAAGTATGATTTCCTCATCCAAGTATATCCATGCTATGACATTCTTTCAAGCATCCAAAACAAATATTCTACATCGGATTAAAACATAACATTTAATGGTTCACGCAAAGAAATAACCTTCAGGTTATTTTCTTTCATCAAGGAAAAGCAGCCAGTTTGGTTATGTCCAAACTGTGCTGATTTTTATGACATTCACTGCAGTTCTTGAACAAAAATGCAACTTCCACCAAGTCTTTAACTGATCATTAAATAGTTTGATAACCTTCATCCAGACTACTGTATGCTTCTTACAAACCCTTATGTCTGCAGCCACATAAGAACTGAAAATGACATTGAGAGCTCCTGACTCCAGTCCCTGTGGTGCCAGACACCATATCTTACAGCCCTTTCCAAGTGCACTGATACACTGCAGGTAGGTATTTTCTGGCTGCCTTTACTTGGATGAAGGTTGTACTAACCCTGCATTGTGAATAGCTAGAAACAGTCTTATTTCCCATCTATGCTTATTTGTGACCAGTTTACTCCCATATGCTCTTCTGCCAGCATTGTTCTGTAATGTACAGCTCTTAAACTCCTTGGTTGCTGTGTGTGTGTCTTTGGTGTATCTTTAGACACCACCAAATTCTCATTCACCTTTCTGCTGGATCTAGAAAACTGAGTTATTCAAGCTACCTCACATAAAACAGGCTGCTTTGTTCCTTTATCTCTGCCAAATTCCCATTTTCAGTTCCTCTTCTCCAATCAGAGGAATGGAACTATTTATGTCCCGGTGTTTTCACTTGATCTTGCCCTATCCTATCTCACTTGAGTATCTTTGTTAAATTTTACAATACCATTTATACTTTTTAATTCCACATTTTCATTAGCTAATGTAAGCCTGAAGTAATTCTCCTCAGCTATTTCCAAGTGGTAAGTTCCCACATTACATCAGAATTTCTTACTAGTCCCCAAGGGCACTCCCTCTATAGACTGTACCATTTAATAATGTCCTGTTTCTATCATTCCCATCATTGAGCTGATCCAGATATTCCAAGCAATATCTCCGCCTTCAGTTCTCTATTGACATTGTCTGATGCAATGTCAATAGAGAATTGACATTGCATCAGACATCAGCAGCACAGTCCTGGATTTCAAGCTGCTAAACAAAAAGGTTCCAATTTCAAAAAGTTAAACAAGAGGGACCAGGACTGGTCCTGGTAGTTCCTCCCAATCCAAATATTCAAGGATTTAACTAATGCCTACCTCCCTATTTCACCCATAAGGCATTTCTATCCTACATGAAGTGAGTTCTTTTTAGCTTGGGAATAGCATGATACCCTTCAGAATGTTTTATTCTTCTATAAAAATGAACGTGAAAACGTCTCCTAATAATTCCCACTAACTTCAGCTTTCTCACATCAAAATCTTCCAAGTTTTCTTCCAATTTGGTTGCAATTACCTCTTCTAATACCTGGATATTTCTTATCCATGTAGTGTTTCATTTTAATATTGTCCCCCATCACCAAAGATTGGGGCAAAACTGAGATCATCTCTATGCCAGTCTCTTCACACTATCATCCCATTTACTATTTGACAGTCAAATCTAGAAACAACAGTAGTTAAACATACTGTCCGTGTTAGACAAAAGGACAGATAGAAAAGTCATATTTTTTCCAAGCAGTAATTTCTTTTTCTTTCTCTTTCTTTCTTTCTTTCTTTCTTTCTTTCTTTCTTTCTTTCTTTCTTT